>MU183749.1:122-135707 GCA_016904865.1 Pissodes strobi
ATTTATAAGGTAAGTCTTTTAAGGTTATCACAAATTGCTAAGGCACTTTCACTACTTTTTAAAACTCCCCAAAAACTATCCCTTTCCTGGAAATTCTGATACTTCACAAATTCGACTCTCTTATACTTTTAGTAGCCCCCGAATGCCGTATACCTATGCATACGTTCATCCAGGTTGGGTAAGGACCTGACAACCCTATACCTGTGCATAGGTGTTCTCAGATATGGGGGTTGTGGGATAGAACAACTAGAAGTGGACGTACCTGTGTACTGCCCAGCAACTAAATTGAGCGGATTGAGAGACCCGAAAGCCTGATTAACTTGGCGTTTGCCTGCGTATTTATATGTTACAAAATGCTGATGGCTGCATCATTAAGGATTAAAGTCGCTCCCGTCGACCGCTCAGGTTATATAAACATTCACTGTTAATTATAAACATCTTCAAGTTCAAGTTCAAACTTACGACAGGGTGATATTTAATTAATGATTTTAATTAGTTCACACATTCCCCCTCCCTGATAACGTTGGTCCCCAACGTTTTAACCTGACTTATTTGCTTTAAAAGAGAGAAAACCGACCTCAATTCGAGAAGACATACTGTATTGCACCTAATTTTATTATAATTTAATATATATTTCGTCAGTGGACTTGTTCTGGCTTAGATCCACATATTTTCATTTCGTGTAGTCGTAAGTTCTTGTGTGGTTTGCCTCGCTCTTTGTGCTAGTTATAGGTACATGTAAGAAAAGAAAAATAGTTTTACAAGTTATATTAACAATGTTATAATCTTATCCTATGTTTTCTTATTTGTGACGTTTTTTGTTGTCTTATTAACAAAATCATAATTTGTTAAACCCGGCCTTTTACTAGAGATGCATTATTGCAAAATTTATTTGCTTTTATGGCCAATAACGTTTTATGTCTTAGTATTCATTGTGTTAATAAAGCAACTACGTGACAAACGTATTATTTAACTACGGTTCTGTCTTTAACTTATTACTAATTATATATGATAAAAACTCTCTCGATTTGATTTCTTTAAGCTTATTGATCTATTATATCTTATATCTAGTGCAAACCTATCCGTTTTGAGAAAATCTTTTTATACTGGCTTATAATGCCATTTAAAACTAGGTTTTTATGTCTATGGACAATAAATTGCGTTTCATATGATATCTCCTCTATTAAGATGCGTCCATCCCAACAGAGGTGACATTAATTCATTGTCTTTATATCGGTTAGTTTTTGGAATAGTTGGTTAAATGGGGCTTATATATAAAGATAATGAATTTTACCCTTGGCATTAAAAATCAACTTATTGCGACCCTGTCTTAAAATAAATTACCTATCCTATATTAACAATATTACGGTATGTTAAACTTATTTCTTGCTAGAATAAAATTTAAACAAGCCGGTTCTGTCTATATTCTATTTAACCATTGTTCTTTACTTCTTACTTTTAAATCCATTATTTACAAATTTATCAAAACTATATAGTATATACTGTCCAGTCTATGTATAAAATATTTGCTAACAGCATTATAATAGTTTATTGACTCAGTTATATTTCTTGACCTATCCAAACCTTGTTGACATTGGTATATCAAATCACTCAATTTATTTTATTTGCTGACTCAATTCGACATGCTAGCTTTGTTTAAAGTAATGAAGTATCTTTGCAACATATCATATGTCTTTACGAATCTTATTATTTTCTCAAGTTATTGACTTGCAATGCGATCTTGCGTCACTTTATAATAATGATATTAAAATTACATTTCTATTATTACCGTAACCATGATGTAAATCAATTTAATAAACGAAAACTATACGTTACGCTTCCGTGGATATGTCATTGTTTGCAGATTCCTGCGCTGTCGGACGTTCGCTTTAAGTAGTTTGCTTTTGTGTTGCGGACTGCTTGTTTACGCAAAGCCTGGTAGATGGTGCTTGTAGCGGTCTTCTTTTGCAATGCTGTCTGCCGTCGTTCGTAGACTCGTAGACTCGGTTCTTTGTTCCTTGAAAGACGTGGTAAAATGACCTCGACTTGATTTGCTTCTTCGTGTGTTGGCATTGGATGGGCTAAAGAATACAATCAAATATAAGTCTCGTGAATATGATTTTTGGCAATATTAGATACTTGGCAAGATTTGATCTAAGGTTTGTTATTATTGAATTATTTTTTAAATTATCTAATTCGTTGTCTACTGCTGCAGGTAGTTCATTCATTTATTATAATTTCTTATACTTTTTAATCTTCTAGAAATCCCTAGTCGAAGAATGGGGATACTTCTGCTAGTGATTGTTCGAATGGCTAAGTCCTGTATGGACTCGATTGGTGCTTTCCAATGGCTCCTGACTGGTCCTGGATTGTGACCCATGCGGCATGTTCTCAAGGTAAGGTTATATATACATTATTTACATTTTCTTACTGCTTTTCTATACACTTCTTGGTATCGCTTACATATACATTTTCCCATATATTTATTTTATTCTATGTTTCTTATATTTACTTTCCATATCTTAAGTTTTTCTTACTCAAGGCTTACTGTAAATGTATATAGGCACGGTATGTATATCTATGCTAGCTTTATGTAAAAAATATAGGGCATTGTAACTATGTTATGCTATGTATCTATGCTTCATTACGTGACTAGCTTTATGTAAATTGTGTAGGACAGATAAACATTATATTATTCTTTATACATCCACGTATGCTCTTACACATTATGTAAACATCTTTTGCTTATATATTTCTCCATTATTTCACTTTATTAACTTTACATAAACACCTTTTGCTTATATATTTCCTCACTATGTACGCTTCTTCTTTTCTCAAAAACATCTTCTATATTTCTTCTCACTTTACATAAACAACTTTTCAACTTATGTATGCTTCTTCTATATTCTTCATGCTTTACATAAACATTTCTTGCTTATGTAACATTTCACTTGGGTACTTTGCCCTTGAGCTTCTTTGGTACCAAAATATTTGCTCCAACTTCCTTGTACGTCAGCGTAGCTCCTTCAGTCCCTATACGCTCAACTTTCCCATGCCTAAATCCTTTGCTGTGACGTTATCTTTTAGACCATCCGCGGTTTTGTTTAGGCCGGAGAACACTTTATTTTATAATGCTTCCTCGTATACACATATATTCCTCCTGTATATACTTTCCATACACAATTTTAATGGCAACTCACATTTACTTGTGCTTTACTGTATATATCTTTACATTTGCCTCAGCTATTTAACTTGCATACATAGTTTACTACTCTTCTCGCTAATATTCACCTAATTCATTCTAACTTCATTTTTCTTCATAAATCTTTCAATGTCCTATTATATTATATAATTTTTATTATTCTATATTCAGTTTATTAACATCCTAAGTGTTTTTATTTATATATTTAACTTATTAACACTCGAGTTTATATTATTCTATGTTTCACTATATATTTTCTATGTTTCACTATATATTTTTCTTATTTATATTTTAACCTCCTAAGTGCCTTGTATATATCATTTTCTATGAGCACTTGGGTTTTATGTTTACACTATTTACATTTTGAAGCTTCGGGTCTCTCCTAGTTTTTGTTTTCTCTTCTTAGTTGCTTAAATTCTTCTTTTACTTGAGTACTTGTTCCATTATATTTTTCCTCTCTTCGTCCTCTTCACTTGTTTCTCCTGCTTGCTCCATGGTTTCATTTAGTTTCTCCTATACAAATCCGTTGTATTGTTCCATATACTTAACTATATTTGTGTTTTCGGTATTGACTTGTACCTTCGACAAAAATAGCACAACGTAGTTACCTTCTTTCTTTCTTTGTTCCAGGTATGAACATGGACCCCTAGATGGCGCTTGTGATCTCGACCGCCTGTACTTCGGCGAGCGTCCGTGGATGCAGCACGTGTCCGTACTCTGTCTTTGGTGTCGCAGACCGCCTGTAGATGGCAGCACTTGGCCGTACCTCGGCGCGTGATTCGAACCAATATGTGCTTAGATTTTATGCAATAGCTAAACTGACCTAGCCTGCGTTTATTAAATGTTGAATTGCTTAATGATTTACTTGATTTTGATGTTTAATTTAAGTTATTACTGTTGTTGTGACGTAGATTCATTAAGATGGCGGCACTAGGCCCAATTAACACTAAATTGCTTGGCGTCACTATTTTATATGTGACGTAGATTAATTATGAGTGTCACGACGCTCAAATTAAATCACTTGGCAAGCGAGGATGGCTTATTTTAAAGTTTATTTGGCATAGTGACGTCACTATTTTAATAAAGTTTATGTGAGCGGGTTGTCTTTTATTTAGGTATTTGTTGTGATATTTATAAGGTAAGTCTTTTAAGGTTATCACAAATTTCTAAGGCACTTTCACTACTTTTTAAAACTCCCCAAAAACTATCCCTTTACTGGAAATTCTGATACTTCACAAATTCGACTCTCTTATACTTTTAGTAGCCCCCGAATACCGTATACCTATGCATACGTTCATCCAGGTTGGGTAAGGACCTGACAACCCTATACCTGTGCATAGGTGTTCTCAGATAGGGGGGTTGTGGGATAGAACAACTAGAAGTGGACGTACCTGTGTACTGCCCAGCAACTAAATTGAGCGGATTGAGAGACCCGAAAGCCTGATTAACTTGGCGTTTGCCTGCGTATTTATATGTTACAAAATGCTGATGGCTGCATCATTAAGGATTAAAGTCGCTCCCGTCGACCGCTCAGGTTGTTTATAATTAACAGTGAATGTTTATATAACATTTTTCAAGTTCAAGTTCAAACTTACGACAGGGTGATATTTAATTAATGATTTTAATTAGTTCACAATATGGTATACTTGCTCAATTCTCCAAGTTGTGACAGGTAGATAAATATTGCATAATCTGATATTTAGAGGACTGATAACTTTTATCGCTACAACTTGTAATTCGCTAATAATGTTTATCTCTGAGAAGACGACATCTGCTCTCGTGAAGATCGCTACGCCACCATGTGCTATATGATTGTTAATAACTTCACGACTTACAACCAGATATCCTTTGAGTGAATATGGTTGGTTCGATTTGAGATGTGTTTCTTGGAGAGCAAGGCAAATAGGATCATGTTCTTGCAATAATTGTTTTATGTAGCAATAGTTATTTATGCATCCTCTACAATTCCATTGTATTAGTTTATCCAGTTTAGTTTTGAATGATAAATTAATAGCATTCTGTATAATATAGGTTTATTGCAAGTTTCTGTTTTGTATGTAGCTATAGAAATGTTATGATATAAATAAGAGACGATGACTAGAGAAATGATTGAGCAGTGTGATGATCTGATATTATCACTGGGGATGAGTTACTTTGTTGACTAAACAAGTCAGGTGGTTTACGAGGTTTTCCCTTAGGCCAGCCTTTTGGTTTTTAATTTTTTGAGCTGCAGACTTGTCAGTCTCATCGGCTGACTCTTCTTCCGCGTCAGTTGATCCAGTAGATTCTTTTGGTTCCTTTCTTTTTCGTTTCTCAGACCCTGCTTCAAAAAGTATGGATGATACAGATCCTCTTCGGGAGTCCATCCGCGAAATTCCCTCCTATTTCATAACGAAAAAGGATTTACGGTTTTGAACTATAGCAGGTGTTAATTCTTTGACAAGCCTTCTATGTTAATATTGTTTTCCATTGTAGGTTTTATTTTTTCGGGTACTTCGGTAGCTTTTGCTTATGATGTGTTCTTTGGAGTTTGGATTACGACTTTCTTCTTTGCTTCGAAATATGTGAATTTTTCTCTAGTTTTTATTTCTTGTATAGCGACCTCCGTTTTATAGACAGGACAGTTGCGTGACCGGGCGTTGTGTGGGCCTTAACAATTTACACAAGTAACGTTTGGTTCGCATTTCTGGCCTTCATGCAATGGTTTACCACATATGCATACTTGTGGTTTTGTGCAATTTGCTGCGCTATGGCCAAACTGTTGACATTTGTAGCATCTTAATGGTGTTGGTATGATAAAAGGCAATTTTAATTGAACTTGGTGGCTTCGAAGTGTTAAACGTTAGTATATGGGAAGGAGTGTCTTGTAACTCACCGTTAATTCTGATTTTAATTCTTTTTACCTCAGGAACACCTTTAGGTGCCAATTCTTCGTGTATTTCTTGTTCTGTACAATTAAGAAGATCTTTACAAATAATTACACCCTTAGAGATATTTAAAGCGGCATGAGGCTCAACGGTTATCGGGAGGTCAACCATCATTTTTAATTGAAGTGCTCTACTGGACTGTGCAGCCGATACTGTTTCTACAAGAAGACCATTTTTTATTTTCTTTATCTGTCTAAGTTCACCTATTTTTCCAAACAATGACTTTTGAATTGCAAACGGACTGACTTTATAAAAATCTTGTCCGTCTTGCCTCTTGATGACCAGGAACCGGGCTTGTGGCTCCTTTTCCTGATTCGTCAGACATTTTTGTGTTGAGGCGTTCTAGATAATGATTCTCGCCTTTGGAAAGGATTTGGTTCGTCCCGTATTTGGTTGTCTATTTTTGGGGAAATAGACGATCCTATTTTTTTTGTGGCATTGGAGTTTTCGTGCATATTGTTCCCACGAGTAACCTAGGAATTACACCGTCACTAGCAGCAGAGCCTGGATGCTACCAGAAGGCTGATTACGACCGGAGGGCGCCTAGTTGTCGGAAGGTTACCGTTCACGACTCTGTCACGAAGAGCCATTCATCTGTCAGCACGGTCACATCACACTTTAGATTTCGGTTTTGTTTAGGGGTTAAACTCCCCTAGCTGGGGTACCTCGGGGTTGCTACGCCCGTACTTGACAATGACTGCCAAGCCCCCTGAGGGGTTCTTTTCTGTTATTTGTAAGAATTGTGCACATATCTTTTTGAGTTAAGGTTTATTTCAAAATTTAAACATCTATATGTCTACCACATTCGATGTTTGTTGGTTAATGGGGGCGAAACACCCTTCTATACCTAATTCTTTTAATACTAAAAAATATATTATACTAGGTGATAAGCCTGGCTCTGCCAGGCAATGTATATACAATTCTTTGTTATACATTAACAAAAGATCATTTGCAGAATCTATAAAATCTCTCGGTAAACAATGTTGGTTGAGAAAACGTAGGCAAGCCTTTTAGAAGCATGCCTTGTCTTTCTTCGTATTCTGGTATCTTTATTTTTATGTCGTTATGGGGCCTGACCCTTGAAAATGCTACGCACATCTGTCGGTGACTAAATACAGGCTTAGGTAGATATACGCCCACCTTACTTAAAGTCTGTCCCTGAGATTTATTTATTGTTATGGAAAATGCTAATCTAACAGGAAATTGTCGTCTTCGTAATACAAATGGCAAATCTGGATTTACAGGAGCCAAGTCTATTCTTAGTATAAATGCAGGGTTTCCAGTTGAGGTACCTGTTAGGATCGTTGCACATATAAGATTTTGTGATAGTTTGGTTACTTCTAATCGGGTGCCGTTATATAATCCCCTTCGGGTATTTAAATTCCTTAGCAGCATAATAATTGAACTCACTTTGAGATTTAATCAATGTGGTGGCATTCCCGAAGGTTTTAGGCTATATAAAAACTCAATTGGATAATTTTCATTTTCTGAGATATCATCGCATTCTACTGAGTCAATACTTAAAAAGGTAAATATTTAAAACTTGTTCATTAATCTGTGTTAAATCGTCATTTCTAGGACACAGAATGACTGATTTAGAGTATGCTGCAACATCAAGCGGCTGCAACCTTTGACCAAATATTTCTTCTACAATAGATTTGTTGGCTATCATTGTATGTGGTATTTCAATAACGTCTTTCCCAAGACCGCTATCATTAGTTAATTGAACATTTCCCATTTTCAATAGCCCCGAGTTGTACGAATTGTTTACAGACCGTACATTTGTGCTCTACTGCAAAATTTTAAATTCCGACCACAGATGGCAATATTTCAGTGATGTTTGTATAATTGCTGCTCTATGTGCGTGAGTTACAACTGGTAGACACTGACGAAAATCGCCACCTAATAACAAAACTTTGCCACCGAATGGATAATTGTTTTGCATAATTGTTTTCAGTAATTTATCAATATCACTAAGTGCATAGGTAGGTGCCATCGTTGCCTTATCCCAAAGTATTAACTTTGCGTTCTTGATCGGAAGCGCATCTTTAGTGTTCTAATCACTCATTTCATCGGGCTGCACATTCGCCATTTTATGGGGAAATGTAAAAACAATTTTTGTTTTAAATTTTTTCTCTTTTATTAAATCAAAAATAAAAAATCCGGCGACAGTTTTTAGAATAGCATCTTAGCTATCTTTCTATAAAAGGAGTAATTTTCTAGACCAACCCACGACTTCAGTAGGGACGACACAGACATATAAACATTAGCATTTCATAATATGTAGATTTAAAAAAAATGAGCGAATCTGCTAGTACTCGAGACACTGATGTGTAAACATAGCCTATATCGACATCATCGACATCATCGACATGAAAATCTAATGCCAGCTTAAACCGTGTGATGCCTAAATATAGGCAATCACTTATTTGGAATTACTTGCCTATATTTTGGCGTTAGAAAGAACATGTTTTACACTAACGGTTACAGACGACCTGCAAAGCACATTCCCGTCACAGATACCGCCTGATGTGGGTTGTTTAATGTTTACATTTGTAATGTTTGCATCAGAATGTCTAATATTACACTTCACGCATAGCACTCCGCTCGCTTCGTTCGCTACAGAGGCGCAACGAACAAAAAATAACCAAAACTATCCCAAGGCATGCCCAAAATCATGAAAAAAAACTTTTTACAAATATAACCGCAAGAAAATAAAATAAACAATCGAACCAGAGGTCTAGCATCTTAACTACTGAACCACCAGAACACTTGTAAGCAATTCATTGCATCGTAACGACATATGTAAAATAGAAACGCAATCTAACGAAAAAACCCGATGGCTTCCGACAAGTCGGGAATGTATTTTGCAAGCTGTCTTTATCCGCTAATCGTTTTACAAGGAAGCGCTGAAGTAGACTGCGCATGGTTATGATGTCACATCCGGGTTTCATACTTTCGTCCAGATTTACCCTCATACCGTCGCGTAAGATGTTTACACATCAAAAATGGGAAAAAATGGAAGACACTTTTACCAATTGTAATTAATAACCAATTAAGACAAGCTTCAGCAGTTTGTCTTAATGATTTGAGACAATTTATTTTTAATTAAATATTTTTTCTAGAAGTTTTTCCCAGCCAGAATGCCTCAGTTAGTAGAAGTAGTTAGGTAAATATAAAAGTTACATATTGTACAACAAGTATGTGGATACGAGCCACAGACGAGAGAGAGCTCGATATGTTACTGTATTTTTCCAGAAAAATCCCAAAGATAATCATAACGCTGATTGCACTTATTTTGACAATTTTAATATTACTGATATTAGATTATATCTAAATTCCGAGGTTTATCCACATATGAGTTGCTCAATCTGAATTTTAGATGTGAAAGGCACGCAATCCACATAATCCCAACAAATCCCAACAACTCCCATCAAAAGGAAATCAATTTGTTGGCCTTCGTAAAAAAATATTTATTCATTACTGGGTGAAGACATGGTTTTCTTGATGAAAAAAGCTTCCTATTTTGGAATCTTGGAAATATCCTCATTTTATCCACATCCTTTTTCCACAGACAAGTAACACTGATGATGGCTACGGCGGAAAGCGCAGTGTTATGCTCTTTATAGAAGTCCCTTTGGATTAAATTTTGCATGATATACAACGATTGTTTCATTACTATGTTTCGTACATGCACACAGCCTTTACTTTTCATTTAGATATAAATTACTTCAGCACCGAGCACTTACATCATAAACTAGCTGGGGATTTGAATACCTTCTACTTTTCCTGGAAATACGCTATAAAAACTGTTTGTTTTGACACCACACCATAAAGCCCTTGTAAACCATATGATACATACATTCATGGGCAATAAGGGTAATTAGACAAATCTTGCTGCTTCATGGCACATTTCAATGTCTGTGTTATGAATTCACGATGCGTGGCAAAAATAAAATTTGAATCTTGACACTGATAAAAAGTATACGATGGCAGGTAAACATTCAACTAAAAACCTAACCACAAGCAATTGGAATATTTCTTAGAAAACCTAAATAAATCATATTGTCGTGTTTTCACAAGGATCGGAATGACTAAGCTTTAGTATTTTAATCAAGTATGGGATAACAGAAATCTAGAGTGGCTCTATAAAGTTCGATGTTCAATCTATATCACATTATGGAGTGATATAGTACCATTAAGATATAAACTTACGTTATATATACGTCACCCTGAATGGAAATTCCATTAGGGAATTTATGTGAAATTGTAGCTGTTAATCCGACAATAATTAACGTATGTGTTGATGCTAATAAGGGTTAAGCTATAAGTAACTGATTTTGCCAGTATATCGGTAGATATACTAGCAAAATCAGGCTAAGGTCAGTAATGGCTGTGATAATTAATTTCACATAATGCCGTCCGTCGCAGTAGCGTGCCGTATAGGGGGCCAGGGGGGGCGAATGCCCCCCCCCCCCCGCCCTCTATCTAACCCGCCTCAGCCTCCTAATGCAAACTGCAAATGGCTCATCCTTCGGCGCCCTCGAAATAGCTCGCCCCTCCCGCCCTTATACCCACGGCACGCTACTGGTCCGTCGGTATGTTCGTGATGTGCGGGAATAACCTGTAGCATTTTCAAATTTTGGCATGAACAAATGCTACTGCTTTGCTTAGTTTATATTTATTTTTATTTACAAACACAATTTAGTTTGGATCATTTCAATATAGGTACAGTGTATGACGTACATTACTTTGTTTTGTCTTGAAAGTTATTGAATACACTTTTTATATATTTTCATTCATGATGTACTAGATGCTTATGATATGGTGATAACACCTGGTTTGGTTTTTATCCCTTTCTGAGCAGTAGGTACTCGACTAGGTTCGGAAACCTCTTTAAATGTTCTGGTTGTGCAATTCAATTTGCTAGGCTATTGACTTTATTGTTCTAATACTTGAGCTCTCTTTTTATTACTCGGGATAACGCTCACAAGCTTTTCTTTGATCTAAAAAGTTAATAAAAACCGTAAAAAAATTTTGATACAAATGTAACCTTATTTTAAATCAATTTCTAGCAGTACATACCTCAAACGACTGGGAGATCATAAAAGTAATCTAATGTATGTTATAATTCATTTGTCTAATTGTGTTTCGGTGTATTGTTTCCTTTTGTTTTATTCATCTTTCGAAGATATTTCGTGTTTTCATGTTTTAAGTGTCAAAGTGTCATTCACCTATAAGGCTTAACCGTAAGACACGCACACCATATAATTTTGACAATTAAGTTAGACAGGTTCAAGAATCGACTTTCCCAAGTAACGGTTTTTTTAAGGCGTATTTACTTGCCGCTTGGCGAATATGGTGTAGATCAGAAGTTCGATTAACCGAGCTGTGATGTAGATGGTTCTTTCTACGCTTGGACTCGCTATTTCAACTAAGTTAAGTTGGCAGCAATGTTTCTTAGTCATGGTGTTGAAATTCGTTCCGTGAGAGAGAAGGGTCTTTCCTTTTTACGCCGCGCCGTCTGGGCGACGAGCCGATAAGCGGGCGTCCTTTGTGGCCTTTTCGAGGTGTAAATCTTCATGGATTGGTTTAAGTAATTAGGGTCATTAGTTTATGATATTTTTGTTACATTTAAGTATTTCGATTCGAACCAGGGCCATGGAGGTTACCTATAAAAGTTTTTGTTGAGTTATTGGAATCCTACCTCCACGTGGTAAGTTATCAAAATTTTCATGCAGTCTTCCAGTGGAATTAATTCTATTTTCTAATATTTCTAGAAGAATTTATCTATTGCTGTTGCTGTCATGTTGCCGATTCTTGGAACTGACGATTATTGATTTTGGGAGAAGTCTCTAGAATGGACACTATTTGTTTTGTTCTACTGACATCAACCAAACTGTGAGTACCCACTGGTCGCCGTGAAGTTAAATGAATTAAAAATATGGTAATAAAGGTAGACCCAGAATTTTATAATCACCTACCAAAATCTGCTCTTATAAGAGCCAGTAAAGTCTACAAACATGCAAAATTTAATATTTTCAGAGTTTTAGAATAATGAAAATTTCACAGACTAAGAGGGATATAAAAAAATTAAAAAATAATGTATTCTCTTTATAAACAAGAGACTAAGAAGATGCCATTTAAAAAAATATTTTTGTCTGTGGAATAAATTAATTCTCTTTTAATCTTTGATATATTTTCGTTCGCAAAATAATTAACTCCAGAGTTTGCCTAAAAATTAACTTGACCTGTCCAGCAGTTTACTTTAAGAAATTGGATGACTTTTATCAAAAGGTAAGGCTCTATGAAACCTTTCGTTACGATGTATTATTTCACATAATTATTTCAAGTTTACCTTTGTGTTTCTAGACTTGCTGATACTATTTTAACAAGCCAACTAACGTACTAAATGCTAAATTCAAACCACAAAGATCTGATGTTCTTTGAGTTTTATGTCAAAAGATATTGTTTTTATTTAGCAAACCATTAAAAAGAAATTGTATTATAACAAAACGCACAGATGATTTAATACAAAACCTTAAGTAAAATATAATTAGAAAATAAACCAAATTAGGTTACAAAACAACCTTAACACAAATTTATAAAAACCTAACAAAATATACCTCTTAGCAAAAGATGGACTATAGAGAAAAAGTTATTAGCTATTAGAAATCTAAACCAAACGTAATCTCTATTCGCTTTCTAAGTGACTTAATAATAATTGTAAGAACCACACAAACTAAACAGGCAAATGTTGGACAGTGCAAAAACCGTAGTAAATAGCCTAGCCTTTGCTCTGTTTAGAACTAATTCTGAATCGCTCCGTGTATATGTCTAATTATCTCTTGGTCAATTTTTTTAGACCTGAAGCTGAAGGCAATACTATATTATCACGACTCTTTTGGGGTATTAATAACGGTATAACCCCCCGCAAGGCTTTTCTCGGGGCTCATGACAAATGATGATAATAAGTACTATTCAGTGGCCACCACGAAAAAGCCCCGTTGGGGCCTAACAAATTTTGGGGGTGTCACACCCAATTTATACCCAAAAGTCGTTAAAATCGTTAAAAAATTAAAAAACAAGGATTCGGTACCCCCTTGAAGGGCAATAGTTGCGCACTTAAAGAAACAAATAAGTAGGTAGGTACTTACCGATTTAGAAGAGTAAACCATTAAAGCAGTTTATTGTAACTACAAATCAATTAAGTTGGAAAAAAGTTCATGAGAAGTTCGAAAACGTTCAATAAAATATCGAAGTTTGATGGCAAAAAGGGTTATTTTATATATTTTTGGTTTTAAAGTGAAATTTCATTGCTCTGTTTTTGTCCAAAATATATATTTCAATAACTTTTTCATTAAAATCTGGAATTCGTTCGACCATAGCACCATAGCAGTCTCAATATGTAACATAGCTAAAGCATTTAGTCTATCATCCGAATTGAATTTCTTAAATATGTTTTAATCAACTTCAAAGTTGAAAAGCACCTTTCGGCTTCCGCTGTGGTCATCGGTATAGACACTAGTATTCCCAATGCCATGGTGATTTCCAGTCCCGAATTTAACCTTTCGCCGTCGGGCGCGCAACGGTACTCTGTGCCGCATTTTTACATTTCATATAGTTTTTTAAATTCCGCTTGTTGCGCGCAACTGTCGCGTCAGGAATTCTTCATTGATCATATTTGGAAAAGGCTGCCAATGCGCACGGAGGAATTCAAGCTTTCCTTTTGTTAGTATGAAACGAGACGCCAAGAGATCAAGTGCACGGTTGCGGTCTTCCGCACCTTGTCATGTAAGTATTAGAAATTGCTTTTATTCTGCTCCTTTTACGGTTTTTTTTGTGCTGAGTGTTACCTTGTGAGTATGTTGCGATATGTAAATATCCTTTAATTTGTTTTAGGGATACAAACATGTTAAATAATCCACTCAGCGAAAAAAACTGCCAGATATTGGCGAAACTTCATTCAAATTTGTTTCTTGTTCTTGAGATGAAATTTCTATTGCGTACGCCAATAGCACGAGGCAACAGAACAACTAAAACATATTTTTGGAGTATTTTGGTGGAAATGAATCAGCAATAAATATATATTGAATTATTTATTAAACCATACAGTACATTGGCTTTTTCCGATATTATATATGAATTTTGCTAATATTATTCGGCATGCTGCAGCGAGAGTAATAATTACACAGATATTTAAAAAATATGTATATTCACTAGGATTCTCAGGACTTGTCGAATTCGAAGTAGTCTCGTTCTTGCAATTAATTTGTAGGTATTGAGTTCCGTAAAACTTCTTCCCCAAAATAATAGTAGTCCCAAAAAGATTCTATTTCGGAATTAGAGTCTTAGTTTATTCTGATACTTGTTTTGCAATGATGGCGGAACCCACGTCATAAAAGCAGGTGTTGTATTATGGATAACTGCAGAAAGCAGAGGAATCCAACATCCGTTTGTGGAAAAGGTATCAGACTCCAATTGTGCATACATATTTACTACTTCAAGTGGTTTATAAACAAAAAATGTATGATTAGCAATTATTGCAGTTAGCGCTATCAAACTTGAAGTTAGCCAAACCATGGTTGTCATTAAAATGACTCGATATTACTTTGGTAGATTTTTATACAGATAGGACAAGTGCCCTGTGATGTGGGAGGTCTATCAATTTGAGTTCTCCAATCAGGTCGATGATAGTGAACGAAACATGCTAATTTAATTCGTAAATCAAAATTCTGTCTATATTCAAGAGAAAGTTTTCCCCAAATACATAAAAGAGAATAACTATCAACGTTTTTTTTGGGAAAAAATCTATCGGTAGTGATTCTAATTCTTCAGCGTTATAATCTTTTATATTTTTATCATCACATAAAAAGTCTAACAAACAACTTGCCATCGCGAAAAGCTAGTCTATACTAAGAAATAAAACAAAAAAATACATGGTTACATACATTTATTAAACATCCATATGAGATAAGTCAGTAATAACCCAAACTACGTAGATTAACATCTTCAACAATTTTATACGGATTAATATGAATGTATTCTAACATATAATAAGATGTCAGTAATATTTAAATTACAAAATTGTTTGATTATATCTAAACAATTATCTTCAATCGTACTAGGCACTTTTACATAGTTTAATGTATTATCATAAAAAGTCCTTAAATCTAATTCCTTAAGTAATCTTAACCTACAATTTGTCAACTCATAAATATTTACAATATCTTTCAAGTCATCTAAACAAAAACATAAAGTAACCATAGTTTCAGAACTTCTTACTCTAATCACTACTTGGCCTAATAACCTAGAAGCGCGCATATAAAAGGTTGGAGTATGAAAACTATCATCTTTGAATGCACTTATAATCTTTGTCAGCGGCTTTCTCAGCAATGCTGCGACAGTAAATAACAAAGAAGAACCAGTCAAGTGAGGCAGCGGATATAGATATTTGTTCTTCTGGAAGATTTAATACTTTACTAGTTATTTTAACACTTGGAGCCAAACCTCGTGCAATACTAAGTCCTACAGCAATTTTGAAGTTCTTGGTAGAATAACAGGTGTCAGACAAATATTTGGTTTCGTTCATGATTTCTGGATTAGTTCTCGTCATCACACTGTTTAAATACTCCCAATATCGTAATGTAAATGGGTTATCCAAACACTCTTCCTCCATCAAATTCTCGATATCTGAAGATAGGGTGGAACTACGGCTTGACATGATTTCTAAGTAGATGAATAACTGAATAAATTGCAGATTATAAATATATTTTAGCTTTATAATTTTTTTTGTCCCTGCGGGATTCAGTACCGCAACGCGCCTGCTTACGTAATTTTTAATTTTTATTATGGAAACTTGAGGGTTTGGTTGGTGCTTAAAATGGGATACTATTTTTCCACTTTTTCAATGGTAGGTATGTATTATTAGGTTCATTGGTTAAAGAATTATCTTTTAGCTATGAATTTTTTTGTTGCGCTGGCGCTTGGGGCCCCACGGGGGCGATTTTTCTACATATATACCATTACAGCACAACGACAAGACCCAACTCGCGTTATTAGTCATTTCAATGTATAATTGCGGGAGCGCAATCAAACAAAACTAACCCAAGGCATGCCAGAGCCAAGAAAAAAACAACTTTAAAAAATATTTGTATTTTCTGAATTAGCACGTACGCATGCATCAAGCTTCACACTTTGGTATACCTAGACGCGAAAGTTGAGTTGTAGACTGGTGGTAGACTATACATGAAATGACCAATAACGCGGGTTGGGGGCGTGCCGCTGTGCTGTAATAGTATATATTTAGTAAAATCGCCCTACGGCCCCCCACGCTACCGAACACACCGAGGCTCATCCTAATATAATTCCAGGGCGGCTTGCCTAGATAGCAGCGTATTAAATTAGGTTAAATAGCATCTGTATGGATAGAGACCCGACAGCCTATGAATTTTATGGTAAGTTGTACGCATATTTGATTGGTATTGAAATAAAGGCGCTTAGAATATGAGGAACGTTATCAAGTAATAACCAGTCTCCTGGTCTATATGCAATTCCCATAACGGTCTTGATATGATAATTGATAATACAGAGCTATTAGCAGCAAATCAATAAAATATTTGATGCATATGCATTTTCTGAGTAATCTCTGGTGTACATTCAATATAATTGCAAATATGGGGAATACACAAAGGTAAAATAATTAATTAGAAGCGCGGACAATGTGTTAAATTCTCAAATAAAATAACTGAAACTAGACTCTATTTTAACTCGCCATCTTATTGATATAGGTAGATTTCATATAACATCTCTGAAATCCGATCTTGCTTATCGGAGCGTAGCTATTTTTCTCGATTTTTATTATACATACTTTGTTTGTTTCTTGGAATAATACACCTTAAAAATTTGGTTTTTGCTTGGCTGCTGGCTAGAACAATAGGTTATTTACTAATACCTATTTGGTTTTTTTCTCAGTAATATGATAGAACACAGTAATATGATAGAACACCACAAAAGTTCTATTTTGTTGTTCTTGCTGCGGGTTCGAATAAAAAGTGTTTTTAAATAGGGTTTTAACCGTAAGTAAGTAAACTTAAAGAAAACCATATTTTTTTAGACTATTTAACTATATAGCAAAGCTTCCAAAGTACCATTATGTAAAATACAAAACAATATCTATATTGTTAATGCCAGAAAAACAAAATATCTGCTTGTAATTTGTGGAAAACACTTCACCTACCAATGCTTAGCGAGCAAACACTGACTAAAACCAAAATAGTTTGACATTGCAGTAGTAGTAATAATTTTGAGGACGCTTAGGGCATGGCTGAAAAGTGTAAAAAATAGTTGCGACGGACCCCAGATTTCCCTTCAATGACCCATATGACCCATCGTTTCCCGCCTGAATCTACAAGATATTCTGATGAGGGTCTGAATATCGCTCGAGGACAGGCCTTTGTTTTCTCTCTTCATAAGACTGAAAAATTATGCGCTTTGTGCCCTCGTTACGCCAAGGCTTTACATCTACCAATATAATGAGGAAGTGTTTCTTATGGCACTCATTCGACAATGCTCTGTTAATAATATTTCCACGAGGAAATTCAAAACATATCTGCCCTTTGTTAGAACCTAAGCTGTTTTAATTATATCCCACACTGTAATAAATTCCATGGCTTGTGTTCTTGTACTGAAGCATCCCTTCCACTTCATCTAAACACGTGTCTTCGCTTGCTGCCACGTAATTCGAACAAATCGATGTTGGGCGTTTACATTCATAAGAAGATCCGATGATGACTCACCATATCTCCACTCTCTCGCCTGGTATGCAGTATTTGCCTCGGTGGTTGGGATTTCAATAATTGGCAGTGTCTAAACCAATACCAACTCAAAAAGGTGTGGTTGTCCCAACACCCGCCAATTATCGTCTACCTTATAGATCCGGCAACAGCGTAAATAACACAAATGAATAGTTTGCGAATTTGCCGATAATGGCTGCGATAATTAGTGCTACGTTCTCTAAAATCGGAACTGTTTATGTGCTTTTAAGTGCGTGAAACCTGTACCTAATATTTCGTTGTATATTTAGGTATATAATTCATATTGTTAAGCGTATTTTTAAATATGTAAGACTTCATATTTCAAGAGACCTGTTGTTTTTGCCGTTCGTATGCAGCCAACAACATTGAGCGGGTATTGGCACAGCACAGTTTAAAATTTTTCGTTCGTGTAATATTCATGTTTTTTCTCGTGTTCGGCTAGATCTGTGGTAACTGCTACTTAGTGTAATTATGTCTCAAAAGAGTAGCATTTCTGAGGGTAATGGAAACCAGAAAAATGGGCCTAGAGTTCATGTTTTCGGTTTTTCAAAGAACGCAAGCTTACAACAAAAATAACTTGAAGCTACACCATTTGAGTCCACAAACAACACGAAAATATGTTAGGCTTATTTTCCATTAAAACACTGGTAAGTTTTTACAATAGATTTACGAAAACGACGGCTAAAAGATGACTGTATACCATCTATTTTTTCAAATTGTTCTAGTTATTTATTAAAAAATATCAACATAAATTTGTCAAAAGCCCTTGAAATAAGCAAAATTGAGTTTGAGGAGCACGAAAAAACTTACATTTTGATAATTTTTAGTTTATTATCAAATTTTCTACATTCATAAGTTCGAAGAAGAGTGTTACTTGAGAACACAAGCCAACAAACTAAACACAGAAAAATGAAAGAAATTCCAGACTCAACAAGCAAGGAAGAACTTTGCCTGGCTACAAAAATGAATCCTGTTCTCATGTGGTCATGGGGATGCCGCCGCTGTTGTGCGTAAAATGCCATATTCTCCTAAAAGTGCAACACGGATGAAGAAGTTAGATTTAGAAAAACCTTAAATCATCAACGTATTCAGCTGATGAAGCCTTAGCATTACTCATAACCTTAAAATTGATTCGCTGTCAGTACATTAATTTAAGGGAATCTGCTAAGCGCAAAAACCTGAGATATTTGTATCCTCCTTATTATACTATCAGAAGCTTAAAAGAAATGTTATCCTTCTTCTTCGAAGGTTGTTGTTACAGAAACATCTGCTGAGGTTCCATTTCAGTCTTTATTAAACCACGGTGTATCCCGAATAACCGAAATACAAAATGAAGCACTTTTAGGTTTTATTAACACGGAACCCGAGACTGAACCCAATACTAATTTACACATGCTTAATAAATGGGGTGCAGATGGAAGTGGAAGTCAAAGCAATTATAACCAAAATTTTCAATCAAATGTGTTAAATGAAATGCACAGTAATGATGACTTAAATATTTTAACTACATCCATAGTTCCCTGCAATTATATAACCAAAATCAGAGTTCCAGATTGATTTTATGGCAAAATCCACGTAGTTTTTCCTCCCGTTTTTGTAGGCTAATAAGGATTCAATTTATAAAAGAAGATAATGATGTGATAAAACCGGAATTCTCTTGTATAGAAAATCAAATTAGGAATCTTACCCCACAAGAATAAACATAAATAATAAAAAAGTTCTTGTTAACCATCGAATGTTTAAAACAATGATGGTAGATGGAAAAGTTTGCAATGCTTTAACTTCCAAATCTTCTACCTAAAAATGTTATATTTGTAAAGCATGTCCAATAGAATTTAATAAATTAGATAAGGTGGTATCGCGTCCATATGATCTTTTGTCCCTGGATTTTGGTATATCATCATTACATGCCTATATCAGATATTTTAAATGTTTGCTACATATTTCTTATCGACAAGATTTTTAAAAGTGGCAAGCTCGTGGTGATAAAAATATAGGTTATACACGGTTAAAAACAACAAATCATAACATTATTTGAAATGGATCTTCTGGTGGATTCAATAAAGCATGGCTTTGGTACCACAAGTAATGGCAACACTGCGCGTATTTTTTTTTTCTTATCCAGCATTGTAATAATAATAATAGTAATAATAATAATAATAATAATAAACACACAGATACAGCCGGAGAAAACATACAGACAAACTCAAACAATGCGGATAACCAAAAGTTATTAACATTCAACAAAAATATGCTACTATACAAAGGAAGTAATCCCAGCTACAGGAAACGTCTACCTAAGCTGAAATATAACAGAAACACAAAGAATACAGCTCAAACATATAATAACTACATCAATAAATACATAGATGACGTAAAAAGTGTAGAAGACCTTATATACATAACATATATCACAGCCATATCAATCACAGATACCTTGGGAATCACCAACAAAAATAAACCAAGTAACAAAAAAGCCAAAACAGATCCAACCAAAAAACTTCCATGGCAAAAACGGTTGGAACACAAAATCAGTCAAATTCGTAGTGACCTTACACAAATGAATAACTCATTGGTAGACCCAAAACAAAAACATGACAAACTCTACAAAAAATTCAACATAAATAACAACACAGGTACAAGAACAGCACAAATAACAGAAGCAGTAGATACACTGAAACAAAAACTAATGGCATCAAGTAAGAAACTGAAGAGGTACATCATCTCCCACAAAAGGAAACAAGACAACACAAACTTCACATCAAGCGAAAAGCATTTCTACAAGAATTTAGAACGAGCAAACGAAGAACCAACAAATATGAAAGCACCAAAACAAGCAGAAGTCGAAAAATACTGGAAGTCATTATGGTCAGAACCAGTGGAACACGAGAATAGTGAGTGGATCAAAACAGAGCAAAGAAGAACAGAGACAGTGGAACCAATGATGCCATATGAAATATCGATAGATGAATTAAGAATCATACTGAAGAAGCTGCCAAACTTTAAGGCGCCAGGACCAGATAAAATCTATAATTATTTCTGGAGAGATCTTACTTCACTACATGGAAAAATGGCACAAATAATTCAACATGTAATTACCCATCCAACAGAGGTTCCACCATCCTTAACACATGTCATAACATATCTCAAACCTAAGAACGAAAATATACACGATCCTAAAAACTACAGACCCATCCCATGCCTTAACACTATATACAAAATTATCACAAAAACAATAGCAGAAAAGGTAACAAAACATATCACAGAGCAAAAAATCGAACACGAAGAACAGAAAGTGTGTACAAAAGGTGCGAAAGGCTGCAAAGAGCAGCTCATAATAGACAGGGTGATAACGAGACAAGCAGAAGCAAAAGGCAGAAACATAGCTGTTGCCTGGATCATCATACATGGTTGCTCCATATTTTAGAAATCTATAAAATCGTTCAGAACATTATACGCTTCCTTAAACAAACAATGAAAAATTGGGAAACAAAATTAATACTCACCCTACCCTCACACAGATCTAGAAACTAATAACATAAAAATAAGAAGAGGAATCTTCCAAGGAGACACATGGAGCCCAAAATGGTTTATCCTAGCTCTCAACCCACTAAGCAGCCTTTTAAAGTCGATAAATATTGGATACAGCCCAACAAAAGATTACAAAATATCACACCTGTTCTACGTGGACGATCTAAAGTTATATGCTCCGGACCAAAATCAACTATCCTCGCTATTGGAAACCACTATTAAGTTCTCTAAGGACATACGATTGAACTTCGGACTAGATAAATGCACATCACTTATAGCAAAAAAAGGTAAAACAACGGAAACTAACAACATAGAGCTTTTGATAACATTCCCTACACTACCTAGCAACGAAACATACAAATACTTAGGAGGAAACGAAACACTTACACATAAAACGAAAGAAATGAAAGAAAACATAGAAAACAAATACAAGAACAGGCTAAGAAGAATCATGCACACCCAACTCAACGCAAAAAATAAAATTAAGGCTATAAATACCTGGGCAATACCCATACTAACCTACTTATTCGGAGTCATACAATGGACCTTACCGGACGTACAAGCACTAGACCGACTAACAAGAAAATCCTAACGGATAATAGAGCCCTACATCCTAACTCGGCTGTTGAAAGATTGTATCTACCTAGGAAACAAGGAGGACGAGGCCTAATCAACATCGAACTAACACATAACATTGAAATACATAGCTTACAAAGATACTGATAAGGAAAAGAACATGAAGGCAACACAGTCACCACTACACGCGTCTATCAAACAAGCAGACAAAAAATACACACCACTCAGCACACACACACACACACACACAAATGCAACAAATAGACAAGAAAACATTCCTCACAAACATCACACAGACATGGAACAGCCAAAAAGCTACATGGCAAATTCAAGAACGATCTAGATGAACAACATCAGCTGTCAACCAAGTGGATCGAACTCGGACACCTGTACAGTGAAACAGAAGGGTTCATGTTCTCCATGCAGGACCAAGTTGTGCCGACAAAAAATTGCCAAAAGTACATAACAAAAACTAACATCGAAAACGATAACTGTAGAGTGTGTAAATCCATGCCCGAAACGATACAATACATAACATCAGGATGTTCTATCCTAGCACAAACAGAATACCTGAACAGGCACAATCTGACAGCCAAGATCATCCTCCACAAATACTTACTCCACAAACATAACATTAAAACAATAGAAGAGCCGTACTACAAATACACACCAGACCAAGTCAACGAGAACCAGAATTACAAAATATACTGGGACCGAGGAATTATAACTGATAAAACAATTATAAACAATAGACCAGATATAACAGTAATAGACAAAATTAACAAAATCACAATGTTAATAGATATTCCACACCCCCTGGACCACAACATACAGAAGACAATAACAGAGAAAATACGAAAATACACGGACCTAGCTGAGGAAATAAAATCAATGTGGAAAATGGAAGAAGTCCTCATCCTTCCCGTAGTCATCTCAGTCACAGGCCTCATACCACCGGAGTTACTCGCAGGATTCACGAAACATAATCTTCCACATCCACTAATAACAGACATGCAAAAATCAGTGATCCTAGAAACATGTCGGATAGTCAGGAAAATCCTAAAATAAGTTAACAAGGTGTGAATTTTGCGAAAGCCCTCACTACCTTTTACCACATATGTAAATGTGAGACTAAACAAATAATAATAATAATAATAATAATAATATGATTGATGACATACGCAGAGATATAGGAAGGCTAAAAGAATACATCAATGGAGTAAGGTACCATAGGCTGGAAGCTTGCGTTCGATCAATCATGACTCAATATCGAATCCATGCTCGTGAAGATTCAGAAAACCAAACACACCAGCAATGTCTTGACACTTTAAAACAAAAATTATCTGTGTTTTCAGGGCGTTTAAAGAGGTACAAATCGAGTAATAAAAGAAAACGAGATAATGTATTATTCCAACGATCAGCAAAAACATTCTACAGAGCGTTAAATACGAGGGCTAGAGAATCGATCAACAAATTTCCCAGCAGTGACGATGATGAACTATTTTGGAGAGACCAGTTGGGAACACCGACTCAGTGCAACGTTGAAGCAGGCTGCATTGCGTGGGAGCGCCGGACCTCCCAGGAATACGACCAAATGCCAGACGAGCCGTTTACGACAGCAGAAGTTACAAACGTCATCAGAGATACCCATAACTTGAGGGCACTTGGCCTAGATGAAATACACAACTACTGGCTCAAGAAACTCCAATTTACCCTCGAAAAGTTAAATTTTGTTAATGACGCAATCAATAATCCTGAAAATATGCCACGCTTTCTATTTCAGGGTGCCATATACCTTGTATCAAAGACCCGGAAAACATGGAGGATACATCCAAGTACCGACCAATCATGTGTCTCCCAACGATGTACAAAGTGATAACGCACCGGCTATGGGTTCAATCGGGTGCAAAGAGCAACTCATAATCGACTCTGTCATCTGCAACCAGGCATTTTCGAAGCGTAGGGTTCTGTACATGGCTTACATCTATTATAAAAAGGCTTATGACGTGCCTCATGAGTGGCTACTAAAGATTGTTCAAATATATAAGACTGATGCTAACATTGTTAACTTTTTAAGGCATGCCAAGACATCTTGGCAAACGAAAATGTTTCTTAATGAAGCCGGGATTACCACCCAAAACATACGAATAAAAAGAGGTATATTTCAGGGTGACGCCCTCAGCCCGCTATGGTTCTGTATTGCGATGAACCCTCTATCCCGCCAGCTGAAACCGAACCTCATTCTCGTAGATGACCGGGCCAAGGAAGCCACACTGATCGATATCGTCATAGCTAACAACAACAATTTACAGGTCAAGCATGCCGAAAAGATCACCAAATATCGAGATTTACATGAGAAAATCCGGCAACAATGGGGAATGGGGAAGGAACGGGGAAGGAACGGTGCCAATCATTCTGTCATCAACAGGACTCATTCTAAAGAACCTGTTAATTAACATCTAGGAACTCGGATTGAGCGAACATCTCTTCAGATTGATGCAGAGAGCAGTACTTCTCGCAACAGCTCGTACCGTCCGAAAATTTGTAGGAAATCCGTAGGTGGCACCAAGGACCCGATAACATGGAAAGGGTTCCCTCAGAACTTAATCCTTTTGATATCCGGGATATCTGCGATAAGTGAATGTTCCCCTTAGAGGGAGTGCGAATGCCGTAAGGCTAAATCATAATAATAGTAATAATAATAATAATAAACAGCATTTATTAAAGAATAAATAGATAATAATACACATATTTCAAGAAAAAATAAAGTTAAAGGGCTCAGAAATGGCGCAGTCTACCTTTTAATTGCTACTCTACTGAACCACCTCATTATCATCTTGCATTACAGGCATAGACCAGAAATTAATTTATAGATTTTGTGTAATTTTAAAAGCCTTAAACTCTAATTTTAAAATAAATTCATCCTATTTTGAATAGCCTCCATACGAAACCGCAATGTAGCACGTGCAGTTGTAGGAGTGGTATCCAATGCCTGCAAGTGTATATAAAATACTTCTGCATGGAATAGATATTATTCATAATTTTTATTATCAATTGGTTAGTTGGGGGAAGACGCACAAGAATCAAGACACAAAGAAGTAAAATATTATAGAGAACATAAAACACGAAAGATGATTTGAAAAGTAAAAAACGAAGATTTATTTAATATGCGCAGTATGCGTATTTCGCCACCTAGGCAAAGCGGTTGAATCAACAAAGATGTTCACTATTAAAGTCTCCAGAGATGCCGTCAGATATAGAATCTGATTAAAACATATATGTGTTATAGTCTTTGGTTTTTGTTTTATGTTTATAATTGTATTTAAAACTACCTATATTATTTTCTGTACTTAATTAAAAATCAACATCCCTAAAACTTGTTTCCATAACTTGTTTCACTGCTATTATTTGTGAGCAAAATTAAATACAATTTGCATAAATGCATTAATAACTTTAATTTTTTTTTCTAGTTGTAAATCAAACTATATCCATACAGTTTTAGTTTCAATATGTACTTGTAAAATTAATAATGTTGAAAACCATGGACTTGCTATTTGCATTTTTTAGTACGCCCCGGTACCATTCATGCTTCCGTTCGAAGTACGAAATCTAATTCCGATATTGTATTCGATTTTATATCTGTCCCGCGTGACCTAGGGGATCCGTTTTAATGGAGCGTTGAAAAGCGTCGCAGTGAAATTTCCTGCGTGGGGAAAGGGACGCCTTGTTCGGCTTGGTAGGTACGTTCCTTTTCCAGGGAAGCGTTTCTGTTGTTCAGTCGATTTTTTAACTTTGTTTTAAGCCGAGGCATTTACGGTGGATTTTGTCGACTAACAACGTAGTTATTCCCGTATTTTTTCTGGCGTAGGCTACTTGACGGCTTTTTAATGTGCCGTGTAGGTTCGCCCTCAGTTTAAGAGGTAGGTTTTCCTTATAAATTGCAGATGTTTTGCGTTTCTCGGGTCTTATTTTTATTAGCTTTTCGTTCCTATCGGACTCGATGTAATCGGTGTGACGTCATCCTAATTAGAGATTAATATGATGGATAGTCTTTTTACTACTCGGGTGGCGTAGTTTATTATTTAATGATTATTAAATTAACCGTTTTCATTCATATCGGACTTGATTTAATTGGCTTGATTATTCGATGTGACGTCAAATTGATTAAGAGATTAATTTAAGGTTGGGCTTCAATATTTGAATGAAATAGTTGTTATGGTTCATTCACGGGGCGTTGCTACCAGCCTAGTTAATCGTATTTTATTTCGAAGTGTAAGGTAGATTTTCGGTAATTTAGCGGTTCGATTTATATGACCTTTCTGAGGCAATTTAGATACGAGTGTCGAATTTACCCATTGATTTCGATTCCGCTTTTTCAAGGGCAACCCAAACCCAAGTTTTCTCTTTACTATCCCCAATTTCTCGCTGGGGCTCTTAAATGGTGCCTATTTCTTTTTCATTTAACTTTAATATTCATAGAGTTTTAATCAACCACTGATATTTTTTTATTAATAGAGCTAAGTTAATTATTATTAGATAGTTTAGTTTTTTTGGGGGTTCAAACCACCCACAATCATTGGTATCGTACCTGAAAGTATTTTTATTAAAATTTTACGCCTTCTTTCAATTTACTTTTACACTTCTAGTATTTATCGCTATTTTTGGCTCATCTTGATCTTTTCAAATAAAGAGATAGTATTGTATTTGCGGCGTTTTTATTTGGCTCGACAATTTTTCTTTTTAAAACTTTTCAGCTCTCCTAGATTGGTGGTGGCGTTCTTTTCTTTTGTGAATCCTACCGGCCAGGTTACCTTGAAAAGCGGAGGTCTTGCAGCAGGTTCCACGAATAACGCGGGAATCTCCAGTTTGGTCCTTAACGAACTCGGTGGCGCCCAAAGAACCTCTCTCTGGAGCAGCGGGCACATTGCGCGCTCACTGTACAACTTGCTACAAGGTCTTGCGTTCCAACCCGCCGGGCAAACATTTTTTGCGGTGGATTACTGGTCGAATTCGGTAAATGTACAATAATACTAATCTCGGTGGAACTCGTCATAGTTCCACGAGCACCGAACATGTTTTAATTTTTCTTTTAAATAAACAATATAATAGGAATATTACACCGAAAGCGCGTCGCACAATATATCGGTGGGACTTCCTAAATATAGAGAAAGTTTACTACATAGAAAATTACATAGAACTATATTCTTCAAAAAAAGATACAATTTTAACGAAGTGGCAAGAAAATATCATTGTATCAATCCACAAAACAGGGGACAATGAAAATAGACCCACTGTTGAGGGATGGGATATACCAAATAAATACTGTGCACTAGGAAGAATAACATCAAATATATGAAAAATCACAAATCAATCCACAAAAATGGGAAAATGGCTCTACCCTCGGTCAACTATTTACACTTAAACATGAGGTAGGATGGGATTACTAACAATTACTTCATCACCGAATTTCTAGGAACATTACCTATATGATAACGTATAACGAAATTATGCATCCAAAGCGATTTACGAATTGCTGCCTCGGCCAGTAGGCATTCCAAAGTTGGTATGGACGGCAACAGATTCAGAGTGCGAATTGGTAACAACTTCTTGTGTACATATGCATGGGTGTTAAATAGGGATACTACCTATTATTTCTATGTACAAGACCATACCACGAAGCTGTAAGATACGACGAATTGAACTTTTAGATCTTGACAGCTGTGAAGTCAATGCTAATAATTTAGCATATACAGACGCATTGCTTTATATTAAATAATATAATGACAGTCAGAAATACTTTAAATAAAAAACGAAAAAACGAAATTGGGCTAAGGAGGAAAAAAGAAAAGTGACTGGTCGTGACAAAAGGATTGATATTTGAAGCCACGATCATAGCAGACAACGACGTTACAAGGTACTAAATATATAAAAACCATTGTCTATACTTCCTAGACGACCTTATCAAGTAAAAAACTCTCACAAACTGCAATACGCAACAAGTTATTTGATCAGAAAGTACATAATATAGTTACGCAACTTCAACGATGACTAGAATAAATCAGGAACATCCTAAACCATTTGAGCAAAAGAGTTTCAACATGATCCTGTAGGGTATAGTGCAAACTGAAGCCACAATCGCATCAGAAAGAACATTCAGATTAAACGGTTATATAAACATATCGAAGTGAATATTGGCACAAAATAGTGTGCCTCATCAATAAAATCGATTATGAAAATTTCACATATGCGAGCAAATGACAACATAGTTATAGATAAAGAAACAATTATTGTCATACTGGTATACTAGTCTTGTGCCCTAAGTTGTAGCGCTAGCTGAAGAAGAAGCAAAAAGTTTGAGTAAAAATACACATGAATTATATTATATATACTGCATCAAGTCATAATTATTAGGAGGATGATCGTTTATTTTAAGATTTATGCCAAACTTAAGAAAAATATAGGATAATGCCCTAAGGATTTTAAAAAAATTATTCAGATGTTCTTCTTTGTATTCTTATTCGCCATGAGAACTGCTGATTTTTCCGTCTGCACATACCATCAAATTTCGTGTACCCATTATGTTTAATGGATACCTATCTTTACAAGCTATGCCACTTAAACTTTGCAGTTACTCTGATGTTTTAGTGTGATGCTCCAAAAAGGGTATTTCCCAATATTTTCTCATCATCATCCAAGATAAATTGGAAATTTATAATACTTCTTAATGCGATCTAAAAGAGTTGTGCCCAGATTTTCCTTGGGTCGACGACTGCTTTGGCACTGACGACCCGTCAGTCTACTACGCAAAGATTACGCAAGTAACCTCAAGAATGGAAGCATACATCCCAAATTCCATCCAGTTACCGTCATAAGGAAAGCCCTGGTTCGACAGAAGCTGCGAAAGAGCTGTAGGTAGGAAACAGCAAGCCTACAAGTACTGGCAGCAAAATCAGACCGCCGAAAAACGCAATAATTTTGTCGAAGCGAGAAGCGAATGCAAACGTGTGATCGACGAAACTAAGGACAAACACAATCAAAGGATCAGGAATAAATTTTTGCAATGCCCCAGTGGCTCCAGGAATTTCTGGTCGGAAGCAAAAGTAGTAAGCAATAACTTTACAAAAACGTCTCTCCCACGTTTGACAGACGAACGTGGCATCACGGCGACTACACCCAAGAAAAGCAAACATGCACGCCAAAATGTTTTAATCGCACTCTAACTTGGGCGCCAAGGCAGTGCTCTCCCCACCATATCGAACATCAACACTACCATGGCAAATGTTAAGTTTCATCACCGTGATATTCGTAAAATCCCTAAAGAATTACATACGCAAAAAGCATCAGGCTCGGAGGAAATAGAGGAGAGTTCCCTTGAATTGGACCTTTTTCTTGTTTTGCTTGTAAGTACATTACTACTCGACATTTAAATGCATTTTTTACATTGTATTATAGCTAGACAATTGAACCAAACTTTTGAGTACGCAAAGTTAATTAAAACTCACATAATTTCATTTAGCATACTTTTTATTCATAATCGGTTTAATATACGATTCATCGACAGCTTTCTTTGAAATGGACGGTCATGTCCATGAAGTGGACATAAAAAAAATGGTTTTTATAACAAAAAATATTAGAATAAACTAAACGTGTATTATTCTAATAACAGGTTTTACAAAAAAGTCTAAATTTCCCAAAACCCCGCAAAACTTTGTGCCCATTTCGCACAAATTCGACACTGAAGCCATTTCTCTTTGCTGATGCTGTAATCTCCTTTGCAAATTGGGCAAACCGAATTTTCTTTTTATTTTCTCCTTCAGATGGGTCGAGTTTATTATTTTCTAATATTTCTGCAAAAAATTCTTTTAAGTTAGTTGGTTACGGGGATTCGTCGTGCATTGTGTCTGTTTCGGTATCATTTTCGTAAACTTTTGTTGTTTTTGTATCTATTTCTTTAATTTTCTTCGCCTTCTCTTTAGTTTCTTTTTCAGTTTTTTTACCTCTGTTTCTTTTTCTAGTTTTTCCTTCATGAGCTTTCATGAGCTCATCTTTTTCAGGAGTATCTGTTATAACACAACTTTTCCCCTTCTTACGATTACTTCGCGGCAATTTTCGAGGCTTAGCCTTGAGATAAGGTCTAATGATTTCGGAGGAAATTAATTTTAATTCGGCCCTTCCTTGGCTTAGACATATTTTTGAAACAGTGGTTAATCGACGATTCACGGCTAGTCGAGGGAATAGGTTCTAACTGTTCTAAGTCACAGTTCATAGAAGTAGGCATACTTTCGGAGCAGCTTGAAGGTACGTTGTCAGTATTGACAGTAGCAGACAAAGGTTTCTCGAAATTTGAATCTGAAAACTCAGCTTCAATAGTGTTATTTCCTATGTTCACTGTATTCTGGTTTTCTGGATCAGTTGGGATTGGTCTGTCCATTACAGAAGAACCCAAAAAGTCATCATCGGTAAGTACTGACGAGTTATATGGATATATTCCTGTTTTCTTGAAGCTCTTGCAAATATTACTTATTAAACGCAGCATTAACAAATTTTGCTATTTCGTAGATACTAACCGCTTTACTATTATTAGAGACTAACCAATTATTCATTGCCACTTTATAACTTGCCTTAAAAGAACTATAGACTGCCACATCAAGGGGCTGCATTATGTGGCTAAAGTGAGGGAAGTGGCAAAATGATTATGTGGTTTTCTCTTGCAAAGTCCACTACTTCAATATTGACGTGAGTTATATGATTATCCATGAAAATCAAATCTTTCTGTTCACATGTGGGTTTTACATTATTAACAAAATGCTTTAGTGACTCTAAGAATATGTCTTCAGTCATCCAAACGGACGGATTTGCGAAACCCTTGGAGCCTAATGCATAATGTCTTTAAAATATACCCTAGGGAACACAAACACAGGTGGCAGCATTCCCCCGATAGCATTTATGAAAAAAAGTGCGGTTACAAGAGTTCCTCTCTCAGCACAAGCGATTTGGCTCACTTGTTTAGAACCACTTACTGCTAAAACTTTGGGTGGTTTAGTCATACAACCAGTTTCATCTAAATTCCATACCATGTTCGGGGTAAATTTATATTTATTGTACAAAATTTCTAATTTGGGGAAAAAAATTGTTGTATTTGCTTTATTAAAACTGGATGCTCTACTTAATGACGTGTTTTCGGGTTGACGAAGTGACAAATCTTTATTTCGTTTTATGAATCCGTGAAGCCAGTGAATTCGAGCCTTTCCGGATTTTTCCCATTCGTGTGGGGTGGGTATTTTATTTGCTACATCAAACTGATGTGCAAGTTCTCTGGTTTGAATAGTCGTTAGGCCATGGCACATTTTAGATGTAGTTTTAACGTAAGTGACCAATAGTTGTTTTTGTTCTTTAGAAAAGGTTTTTCTATTTCCTATGTTTCTATTGTAAACGAACTCATTTTCGAGAGCATTTTTTGCTTTTTTAACAAGTACAGCTAACAGAGACTTAGATATGCCGGTGTTCTTAGCAACACATCGGACCGATAGGTTTTGATTAACAACGGAATTCACAGCATCTCGAATTTCTTCGTCAGACTTCCTAATCCGTTTGGCCATACTTAATTAATTCTGTAAGAAAAGAACTAAACTTTGATACGTACATACGCTCACCCAGAAAGATTGTAGGAGCCCCTCCTCATCAATCTTCCAACAAAAAAATGTAAACCATCCCTTTCTTAATCCCCATAGAAACCTTCTATATCTAATTGTATTTGCCTCTTTAAACTAATGAACAGCCCATGAATCGGACACCCCATGAATCGGACGTCCGATTCATCAATATTGCAGGTGTCCGTTTCATGGAATTGTCAACTTTTATCTTAACCTTCAATTTTAATTTTTTATGGCTTTTATTATTAGTCATTTTTACATACCAGTTTAACCCTTTAAGTGTCAGAAAGAATTTTCTTTGAAACAAACTTTTTTGTTGATGGGGGATAATTTATATGGCTCCCAGGATGCTTAAAAAATATATAAAAAAAAATCTATCCCCTCCCTTTATGTCAGGATAGGGTGGTTAATATAATGATCTTGGGTACTTCAAGAAAACACATATAGTAAAATTTCTCAAACCATTTTATTGACCACTTTTATCAAAAAACATATTTTTGGCCGAAACTCGTTATTTATTCCAGCGAATTTGACTTACAAACGTATTTTAGAGATACTTGTCTTAAATAAATTAAGGATTATTATCATGGAATGGAGTAAAACATTGAATGCAATGAGCAACATTGCCTTCTTTACAAATTGTAGTTGAGCGCACTACTTTATTTTTGGTGCTACAATATGCCCATCGTCTTATAGTTCGTTTAATTGGTAAGTGTTTACCTACATCTATGGTTCTAACAGAATTTTTTTACTCCAAGACACCTCCCAGAATTGCTTTTCAGAAGCCTTGGCTTCTTCGCAGGTAATTTAGAAGTAGATCTCTTCCTAGAATTGTATGTAGATATCAGTTCGTCCGCTAATAAGCTCCTAAAATCTAAATAATCAACAACACATCTGGTTTTGTAACATATATAGAAGTTAGTTATTACACTTTCTAACATATAATAGAAGACTTTTCCATCATATGTTATAGAAAGACATATATTGGTCGAATCGGTCAACAGCACCCATGGACTTGTTGTAGTCTGCTATTGGTATTGGATAAGTTAAGGCTTCCTTTTTCCCTTTTTTGTTAGTTCGGGTAATATCAAACTTAATACTGGAATCATGAAATGAACTGATAACAATCACACTTTTTTTCCCGCAATCTTTCCATTTGGTATAACTATCATTTCCAGATGATGCAAACTCTGAATCCCCAGGTTTCATGGTTTTGTCTGCTTTCATTAGATCTTTCGGGTAATTCTTCCGATTTGATCGGAATGTGCCACATGCAAAAGTTTTGCTCTCTAGTAACGTTTTCACAAGATCAAATGTACTAAAGTAATTATCAACAAAATACAGTACCCCTTTTCTAGGTAATTTCTGACCAGCTGTAGCACTACCCGTTCTCCTAATGTACTACCTTCTTCTGGCTCTTTTGATTTTCCTTCATAGACACTAAATCGCATCATAAAACCTGAACGCAATAACCCAAACTTTGAAACCTCGTTTGATGGGCTTCATTGGCATATATTGTTTTAATGAGCTTCTACCTTTAAAACCGACCATATTTTCATCGACAGCCATGTTCCTGGATGGATTGAAGCACTCATAGAATTTTGTATTCAAATGGTTCATAAGAGGCCTAACTTTGTTTAATTTATCAAAATTTTGGGTATTTATTTGGGACATAGTAGCATTGTCATTTATATGCAAGAACCGAAGTAGTTTCAGAAATCGTTTCAGTGTCATAATACTCGCAATTTTTTCCACTCTAAAATTGCTGTTTGTCGACCAATACTTTTTCATAGAAGGTAGCGAATGGAACCCCATTATTACTAAAATTCCAAACAATGCGTTGAGTTCAGAAACATCCATATTTAGTTGAGAGGCGTATTTATTACTTTCAGTAACAATATGGCTCATAATATCATTTGTCATGAACACGTGAAAAATACTCGATGGACTTTCAAAATTCACCCCGATTGTTGGTCCAAAAGTTGAAAAAATGTGTAGGCGTTGAATGCAGATGGTGTGCAATCACCCTTCTTGAAAGTCTCGTCTGCATTCAAACTCGTTATTAGTTCTATGTCTTCATCGTCGTCGTCTGAAGAAGTCATCTGCTCATCAAGGATGGACTTTGTTGATAAGGCTGGTCCTAATTCAGAATTAGGATCAGCAAGGGAATCGTCACTATCAAAATCTTGAAAATCGTCTTCCATATCTACAGTAACCTGCGTAGATTTCTAGAAGTCTGTTGATTTAGTCGGGAATCTGAGGGTCTGCTAACTAAAGGAAAACCTTTGGAGGTTGATGGGATAGGAGAAATCATCGGAGTGAGGGGTAATAAAGAACGCCTGCTAACTGAACCATCTTTGTCTGGACGAGAATCTTCAAATGTTGATGGTGTAGGAACGATTACCGGAGTAAGTGGCAATATAGATGCACATGATCTACTAAAAGGCCTGCCAGTGTTACAGAAGGTACTAAATGCCGCGCCATCTTCTGCGTCACTATCTCCCTCGTATTCTGAGTCTACAGCTTTATCATCTGGAAACTCTCCCAGCAAAGAGAACGCATCATCAGAAGATAGATTTTCCAAATCCAATAGGAAATTATCAGCCATTCTCTGAAACAACATAGAAAACAAGGTGACCAACCTTAATTCCAGACATGTACCGTACAGGGTGTCCCGCTATAAATTGACCCCCCCTTTAAACCTTTTTCTATAGAGCTGTAGAAAAAAATGTTAACCCTTAACCACCCGGGTCCGGTCAAGGTGACCGCAACGTGATCCCAAAATCATTGTATCTCCGCAGTGTTATCCCCACCAACATTATGCATCTAGCTAATCCTTTAATTTACTTAAGTGACGGGTAGGCTAGTACATTTTTGTCGATAGCATTCGGCGCACGTGTTCAATATCCCTTTATATTATTTGAGCGGTCACGGTGACCGGACCCGGGTGTTTGTGAAATGTCACTGATGAGGCAAGGCCGTCGCAGTTAGTGTGTTATATGGATAAAAATTTTGAAGGAACTGTTCTAAAATGGTACGAAGATGATGAAGGAAGTGACGTGGACCTAAGTTGTGCTGAAGAAAGGGAGCATGACTCATTCTCAGATAGGGAAGATAGTGATACTGGCGAAATAAGTGGAGACGATACACAGAATATTTTTATTATAATACTATGGGATCCTTGTGGTATCAACAACATATAATTTATTTTTTATTATTTGTATAAGATAATAATTATAGCATACATCTAAATATAAGTTTGTAGTCAGTATATCGAGAAAATTTTAACTCCTATATATAGATGTTGCATTTTTTTAGAAGTTTATGATAATATATGTTGTTTTTTTTATTGTAGTATTATTGGATCCTTGTAGTATCGAGAAAATTATATTTAGTGCTAAATCTTAGTATAAGATAATAATTATAACAAAAAACATCTAAAGAGCCTCAAAATGGTACATTTTATATAGCTAAAAGACTAATGTTTCTGTTTCGCGTTAAAAACTTTAAAGACTGTCATGTGTAGTTTTACTGTGCACTAATATTTCTAACAAACATATATATGTCACTATACAGACTTCGAATGCGATTGTTTACGAAAAAAACAGTGTAGAAAGCAGCGGTCACTGTGACCGGTGCCGGGGATTTATGTCACTACATTGAGACCCGGGTGGCTAAGGGTTAAAATGCGAAAGTTGGGGGGAACAAATGAAAATTTTTATTCAAATAATTTTCATGTATACAGGGCGATTCAGAAAAGCGTAACAAACAATAATATACTTTTTTCTTATGGAATGCCTTATATATTATTAAATTTTTGGATACTACTAATTCCAGAAAATCCAGCATTCAGTTCCTATATTTTTTTATCAAAAGTTAACCAAACCAACTAAATCCAACTGACAGACCCTTGTATAACAATTCCTTTTTTAGAAAAATAGGTAAAACATTTTTTTTGTCCAAAAACATCAAACCAAAAAATCACGAGTAGTATAAAACGAATCTGTAGTATAATACATGAAAATCCATGAAATGGTAGACTCGATACGATTTCAGTTGGAGTTCGGGTATTATCAAAATATTATCTGAGCCGTTGATATTAGGTGAAATAAAAAATTTACCATTTGGTAATTATAGTTCTGAGGTGCAAAAAAATTATAACTATCTTATACTGAGGAAAAATAGTACCAGAAAAATTTTGTATACATAACCTATATTTTCTAAAAAAAAAATTAATTGCCATTTATAAAGCCCCAAACACCCAACAGTTCAATATTTTGTCTTGATTTTGTAAGAGATATAAAGAAACATATTGTAAGTATTTAATATTATTTGCATGGTAATAAAATAGCATTTACTTACCTAAATTTGTTCACAAATAACACTTTGCACATTCAAAGAAAATAGTCATAATCGTAAAGTATCGATTGTTAGTTAAGTGACCACTTTTTGAGGATACGTCATGCACAGCGGAAGGTGGTTAACTGAGTGCATTTGCGGGCATTAAAGTATGATGCAATAGCTATTATTAACAGCGGAAGCACGTGGCGTGATTCAGATATTTGGCGCCATATTTGATCACGACGGTGGTGAGTATAATGACACTGCGACTTAAAGGGTTAAACTGGAAGAAATGCAGATTAAGCAGAAACAAACTGTTCGCCAATATCTCACACCTCAACTTAACTATGCATTTTGTAAGAATACGTAAATATTTACTTTTGGGTAAAAAATATTATAAAATATATCTCACCAACTAACATCGCGGCGGGCTGACCGATACTAGGGCTGTTAGGAGACACCAGACAACCAAATTAAAGGTGCCTATAAGTATTTCTGTACTGCAACCAGGTATACAGGAATTGAGAGTGTCCGTTTCATGGGCCGTCCATTTCAAGAGAATTCTCCCTGCCATCGTGTTAAAGAACTGCGCCAATGAACTAACACGTATTTTCTCCAGACTTTTGTTACCTCTGTATTACCGAAAATGGATTTACCCATCTTCTCGAAAAGTCGCTCGAGTGCAACCTGCTCCAACAAAAGGCATGAAAACCACGCCCTGAAACTATTGCCTAATTGCCTTGTTTCCAATAATCTCCAAAGTCATGCAACGTGCAGTCAATCAGCAGCTACTCAAGTACCTCGAGAACAACAGACTAATCAGCGATAATCAATACTGCTTTCACAAAGAGAGATCGACAGGAGATATTGGCTTATGTGACTCATAGATGGATTAGAACAATTGAGAACTGCAGATAGCCTCGAGCGACAGGGGCCAATCCGAAGGCACCCGGGAAAGCCCGGCAGAAGGCGGGTACCAAGAGAGAGGAACTCGCGAAAGAAAGTACCACTGTGAGTGGCTCCACACAAGGGGCCCCGCAGTCATACGCTCAGGCGGCCACAGCGGAGGGACCGAGGATCCTGGTGGGTCTTCGGGGGCAGGAAACAAACCTGTCTTCCGAGGACGTGCTGAGGTTCATCGGGACCCTCAATCGCTGGGTAAGCCTCAGCATTATGAGGGGAGATGTATCTCCCCCGAGAATTCGCACGATCAGGGTGTGGCGGGGCCATATCCTGATCGTCGCGGATCACGAGGAATCCAGGGGGTGGATTCGCAGGGAACTGATTAACGTCAGGCCCTGGGGAGTCGCGAACCTGGTCGAGGTGGACCCGCAAGGGTTGAGGCTTAGGAGAACGGCAGTCTGGATTCCTGGGCTGGCGGCGGACGTGTCTGATGAGGCAATAGTCCGCTGCCTGGAGGTCCAGAATGGTTTGGACTGCCGACTGTGGAGAGTTTGGAAGAGGACGACGGAGGAGAAGGGCTCCAGGATTGTGATGGGGGTGGACGACAGGTCCGCTGATACCATCGCGTCCAGGGGCTCTCTCCTCTTCTGCTTGGCGGTGCAGGTAAGGGTAACCTTGGCAGCACCGGGGTCGAGATCTGAGGAGGGGTCAGCGGCTCCAGACGGGAGCTCTCCGTAGGAGGGCCCCGAGGGTGAGCTCGCCATGGACGTGGACGTGGGGGCCTCTGAGGAGGCTGCCGGTTCTGCCATGGTGGGATCGCCGCTGGCCGCTCCTCATTCAGTGACCAGCGTAGAGGTGGGGCCTCCTCCGGGAGGTGCCACAGAGGAAGAGCTCCGTCAGTCTGACTCAGACTGAGGGGCGCTCTTCAGTACGAATGAAGGGTGGGCGTTGACCATGTCCATTCTACAGATAAATCTGCAGCATAGTAGGGCTGCTACGGCCCACCTATACAGGAAGATAGTAGAGGAGGGTACAGCAATTGTACTTATTCAGGAACCTTGGATTGTCAAATCCAGGGTAAAGGGGCTGTCCATGACGGGATCTGTGTTGTATACACCGGATCCGACTATGGGGGACCCCAGAGCAGGTATATTGACAGTGGGACTGGAGGCCTTTTTCCTAAGGGATAAGGCTACCAGGGACCTGCTCCCTATCCTGGCCAAGATACCTACAAGCGTAGGTGGTACAGAGGGTGGTACTAGCGTCAGCGTACTTCCCAGCCGATCAACCTTGTCCGCCGGAGGGAATCAGGAATCTGGTTACCTACTGCGAGGAGGTAGATATCCCACTCCTGATTGGATGTGATAGCAACGCGCATCACATAGTGTGGGGCAGTGTTGGATCCAATCGGAGAGGGGAAGAATTGTTGGAATTCATTGCATCTGTGGGGCTGCAGGTGGCCAACAGAGGGAGTGAGCCCACTTTCTTTACTACGGGACGAAGCTCGGTCATAGACTTGACTCTGTGCACCAGAGATTTGTTCCCGGATATTACGAAATGGGGTGTGTCTGTGGAGGACTCGATGTCGGACCACAGATACATCACTATAGAACTGGGCCCTTCCTCATGCGAGAGCTGAGGAGGTTAGGAACCCCAGAGCAACCAACTGGGACCTCTATAGGGAGGAGCTAGGCTGGCGTATAAGGGACATGCCGAGGAAGCACCGGGCCGCCGATGAGCTGGATGACGCCGCAAGGTGGATAGGATCATCGATGGCCGGGGCTTTCGCAAGCAGCTGCCCCGTGACTAAGCGTCACTGTAAAGGGAAAACTCCTTGGTGGAATTCCACCCTGGAGAACCTTAGGTAACAGCTGAGAAGGCTCTTCAATAGGGCTAGACACAGCGGGGTAGATACTGACTGGGACCTATATAAAGAGGCCCGGGGGCAGTACAAAAGAGAGCTAAGAGGATCGCGAAGGAGTGCCTGGAGGGCCTACTGTGGAGAGGTATCTCAAGCCCCGGCTGCTGCTAGGCTCTGCAAGGTGCTGTCAAGGGATCCACTCGTCAAATTGGGCAGTGTCCGTAAGCCAGGCGGCGGCTATACGTCGTCACCGGCGGATACTCTGCACCAGCTTCTGACCACACACTTCCCAGGCTCAACAGGTATGGACCGGGGAGGTGAGGGCGGGGCCGGGTTCAGCATTAGAGCTGACTACGGCACTGCCAGAAAGATGGTCACCTACAATAGGCTAAGGTGGGCGATTGAGACCTTCGCCCCGTTTAAGGCGGCAGGTGAGGATGGAGTCTTCCCGGCGCTGTTGCAGCGTGACGGAGGACTCCTCAGCACGCCGCTGATGGACGTTTTCAGGGCCTCTATCGCACACGGGTATGTGCCGGAGCCCTGGAGGCACAGCAGAGTGGTGTTCATTCCCAAGGCGGGAAGGAACGACTACACCGATACGAAATCGTATCGACCCATTTGTCTCACCAGCTTCTTGATGAAGACACTAGAGAGGCTGGTGGACCGATACCTCAGGGAGTGGGTGGCTCTAAGGGCCCCTCTGAGCTCCGAACAGCACGCATATCGAACAGGCAGGTCGGTGGACTCGGCTCTTCACCACCTGGTATCCAGGTTGGAGGAGGGGCTGGGGGGCGGACGGCTATCGGTGTGCGTGTTTGCGGATATTGAAGGAGCCTTCAATAACACAGCCGTGAGTTCGATCTGCCGATCGGTGGAGCGAACAGGGGTGGGTCCGGTCATAACGAGCTGGATCCGCTCCATGCTCACCGGGCGGAGGGTCGAGGCTAGGCTGGAAGATGAGGTGGTTGGGGTTGAGTCATCGCGGGGATGTCCTCAGGGGGGGGTTTTGTCCCCCTTTCTGTGGTGTCTAGTGGTGGACGAGATCCTACGCATCCTGAGAGCAGAGCATGGGGTCTATGTACAGGTCTATGCAGACGATGTTGTGATTATGGCACAAGGTACTGAGGTGGGAATATTGCAGAGGCTTCTGGAGGAAGCACTGACAAGGTTCTCACAGTGGTGTAGGGATAACGAACTCAGAGCGAATCCCAACAAGGTAGAGATGGTCATCTTCACCAGGAAAAGGAAGCTGGAGGTCTCTCCCAACATCACGTTGGAAGGGACCCCCCTTGTGGCTAAGAAATGCGTCAAGTACCTGGGTGTCTGGTTGGACTCCAAACTGACCTTTCAGGAACACATTCGGCTCAAGACCGCGGCGGCGCTCAGTGCCCTGTGGGCTTGCCGCAGGGCGCTGGGAGGGACCTGGGGACTTGGGCCGAAAACCATGTTATGGATCTATAGAACGATGATCGCTCCGATGCTCATGCACGGATCGGTTGTTTGGTGGCCAGGATCCATGGAAATGGCGTCCAGACTAGTGCTGGACAAATTACAGCGACTTGCATGCCTCTGCATCACCGGGGCTATGAGGACGGCGCCCACGAGGGCCCTGGAGGTGCTGGTGGGGTTGCCCCCGTTGGCGGACCGGGTGAGGCACGAGGCGGCCAGAGCGGCTATGAGATTGGCTGATGCGGGGATGTGGAGTGACAACGGTTCCTGCCAGGGCCATTGTGGTCTATGGCGGGGCTTGTCTGGGGACCTAGCCATTCTGGGGATGCCAGGTGACGCGATGGTTCCTGAGATAGGCTTTCCCGAGGGGCTGAACTTCCTCTTCCCTACAAAGGAGGATTGGACGGAGGGAAGGACGGGAACCTGGGATGGGCTAGTCTGGTTCACAGATGGGTCCAGAATGGGAACACTGTCCGGAGCTGGTGCGTACTGTGAGGCCTTGGGGCGGGAGCTATCTGCCTCACTGGGCGAGCACACTACGGTTTTCCAAGCGGAAATTTTTGCGATCATGATGGGGGTCTGGGAGTCGTTAAGGCTCAATGTCGTTGGCGGGAGGATTTTCTTCTGCTCCGACAGCAAGGCCGCACTCATGGCGCTGAAGTCGGTCCGCACGCGCTCTCTGTCGGTAAGGGAGTGTAGAAGCTGGCTGATTGAACTTACAAAGGTTAAAAAGGTCACGCTGGTCTGGGTACCGGGACACTCGGGTGTACCGGGAAACGAGGCCGCTGATGCCTTAGCCAGAGAAGGCTCCGCACGCAGACACTTGGGGCCTGATCCCTGTGTGGGGATCGCTCAGTGTGTTCGCGAAAGAGCCTTGGAGGCCTGGATGGAGGGTCGGGCGGAGGAGGTATGGCGGACGGCTCCGGGGATGAGACAGACCAGGCTCATGATACATGGGCCCGCGAAGAGTCTCGCCAGGGGGCTGTTGTGCCTACCTAGGAACGAGTGCAGGGCCCTGGTAGGATTCTACACAGGGCACTGTAGGCTTAGACGGCACCTGACCGTGCTGAGAATTGCAGAGGAGGGGGAGTGTAGATGGTGCATGGAGGACGACGAGACCCCATACCATCTACTTACGGAATGCCCCGCTTTCGCTTGGGCAAGATACAGAATCTTTGGCGTAACGTCGATCGAGCCAGATTCAGTGCGTCGTGTTAGTCTGAAGGAGATGCGGGCTTTCTTAAGGAGGGCCGGCATCCTGAAGGTTCTCTAATGCGGGCTGGGGGTACAACGGGCCCAATTGGTGGCCTAAGTGCAAGGCCCGCTAGGGGCCACCCCTTCTGATACTGATACTGATAGCCTCGAGCGATTGCCGTCCTTCAGACTGCCGGCCTCTCTCTGCAGCTGGCTTACCAGCTTCCTTAAGAACGGATCTCTGCACGTTGCAGTTGATGGGCACATCTCAAACACATTCATCATTAACGTGGGCATGCCTCAGGGCGCAATACTTTCACCAACTCTGTTCCTCATCTATATTAATGACCTGCTGACCGAAATGAATAATCCTGTTTACAGTTTTGCAGATGGCAGTACCCATGTCTCCCAATTTAGATCAGAAAAACCTATACCAGCGACTGAGATTTATCACCGCAGACAGGAGCAGATTACGGCAACTAATCAAGACCAGAATAAAGTTCAAACTTGGGGCGACAGAAATTTGGTCCAGTTCAATGCTGCAAAGCCCCAACCGCCACGTTTTCCAAGAGAGCCAATACAGCGGGCCCTGATATCATTTTTTGTATGGCAGTGGCACACACACTAAAGGGAGATCCTATGGCGCTCGACGAGCGGTGTGTGTGCGCAGGATCGACCATTCCTTCATCCTCGTCAATCGGACTACTGGGTGTCTCAAGTCAATTGTTCTGGCATGATCATTGCAAAATCAGCACCCCAGAAGCTTGGTGCGCTACTTCGCAACAAAAAATTGTATACACCGCAGCAGTTGCTCGTGCTCTACAAAGCGCAAATAAGACCATGCTTAGAATATTGCTCACACATCTGGGGTGCCGCACCAAAACACACCCTAAACATTCTGGATTCCATTTAGAAGAGAGCTGTGCATCGCGTTGGCGACCCGGAATCTGGATAGCTCGGAACACCGCAGACATGTGACCGAAATGTTCCTGTTTTACAGATACTTTCACGGCAGATGTTCGCAGGATTTGGCCCGTCTCATGCCGCCCCTGGCAACGCCTGTCAGACAGTCACGACAGACGGCAAGAGCGAACCAGTTCGTCGTAAAACTGGAAACATCTAGAACATCGCTTTACAAGAACTCCTTTGTCTGGCGCACTGCATCACTGTGGAACTCACTCCAGGACATCCGTTTCCCCCTAATTACAACCTGCAACTATTCAAGAACCGTGTCAATCAACATCTTCGGACACACACCGCTCGTCGAGCGATATAGGATCTCCCTTTAGTGTGTGTAACAGAGATATCCGAATTGCAATCGTACACCTTTACAAGTGGCACTCTTATAATAGTCAAGTAAACACCAATTTAAGAATGCCTTGAAGAGAAATAAAATTACAGTTATCTCGGGAAAGCTAATCCAAACAAGCCGAAGCTCTATTGCACTAAGGATAGCAAAGTGAAAAGCTATGTATTGCATACAAATCCACCCCAATGTCTGGGGTATGCGCAGGAAACAAGAAGAAGGCAGCAAGGCACGTCACAAGACATAAGGCTTGAGATTGAATGAGAAGGGCATTTTGCTTCTAAATTTTCAGTCAGTTCAAGCAGCTTAGCTGCGATGTCGGCTGCAGCAGAATTTAAAACGTGACAAATCTGGTATTTCGATGCGGTTGAGAAATGTAGAAAATTTCGACTACTTTGGGAAATATTCGAAAAAAAACGAAAATTAGCTACTCAGACTCAATTAACGAGAAAAATAAAATTGATTTCAAGATGTCATTGATATTAATTGCTATTCTCATGCATCATAGAAAATGTAATTTTTTATAATTTGATAAATTGTAAAAATCAAGTTTAGTTTTAACCCTTAAGTACCATGGCGGGGTCAAATTTGACCCTCCTTGAGTTTTAATGCCAAGTTTCGCTACATAAATATTGATGGCGCGCTGCGCACGTTCTGCTAATCTTCGACCGGCAGGACATTTATCAATCCACGAAAATTCCGTTAGTTTATCTGTTACTACTGCAGAGTTAGGACACGCGTACGGTCAAATTTGACCCGCTTATGGTATAAGTGTTTCTCGTGCGATTAGCATTGAAATGGCGGGGTGTAGTGGCAATACACGCGCTCTGACCCAGAAAGAACTTGAAGGGGAGGCGCAAAAAATTATGAGCAATAGACTTGATAGTGACAGTGAGTTTTTAGACCAGGCTAGTGATCACAGTGATCACGAAACGGATAGTGAAGAGGAATGGGACGATGACGACGAAAAAAAAATGGCAAACTAATAATTCCAAAAGTGGCAGTGAATCTTCGGATAAAGAAAGTGATATAGCTGACTCAAGAGATGCTTTTTATGGCAAAAATAGATACAAGTGGGCTAAAACTCCACCCGCTTCTTCTCGTACACGTAAGCATAATTTAATTAGTCATTTACCTGGTATTATTGGAAAAGCTCGAGCTACTATGCCAAAGAAACCAGTTGATGCTTGGGAATGTATTATTAGCCACGATATGTTGCAAGAAATTCTTGAGAAAACCAATAAAAGAATCACTAATATGGCTTCTAAATATAATTTACACAATTTATCGTGTCAATATACCAATCATCTAGACATGATTGAATTGAAGGAATTTTTAGGCTTATTATATTTAGCTGGGGTATTTAAATCCAATAATGAAGATTTACGGTCTTTATTTGCTACCAATGGTACTGGCCGTGATATATTTTGAGCCACCATGTCACTAAACCGATTTTATTTTTTACTGCAAGCCTTTGTTTTGACGACCCAGCTACTAGACAAGAACGTATTGCTCACGGAGATAAACTGGCAGCTATATCTAATATTTTTAATATGTTTATATCTAATTGCCAGTCCAATTATAGATGTGGTGAATATCTCACAATAGATGAAATGTTTATTGCATTTAGAGGAAGGTGCCAATTTAGGATGTATCTAAAAAATAAGCCAGAAAATTACGGTATAAAAATGCAGTGTTTAGTAGACTCTAAGACACACTATTTGCTGAATGGTTTTATATATACAGGAACAGATACACACAAAGTCAATCCAAAAAAGTTATCTATCCCTACTCTAGACGTTTTAACACTTATTCCACCAATATCTGGTACAAATAGAATCCTAACTGCAGATAATTGGTTTTCCTCCATTGAGCTCATAAAGGAACTAAGAAGCCATAAGATTACATTATGTTGGAACTCTAAAAAAATAAAAGAGAGGTCCCTTCTGAATTTCAACCCCAAAAGGACAAGCCACCTAATTCTGCCCTATTTGGTTTTACAACAGATGTCAAATATGTCCATATTCAAAAAAACCAAAAGAAGGAAAGCTCAACGTGCGATAAATGTCGAGACTTTATTTGCAAAAATCATGCCCGCACGAAGACGTTATGCATAAGTTGTGTTGAAAAGTAAGGTCAAAACATGCTTGTCATTTTTTAGATACGAAATCTAAATCGATTTTTTTTATTTTAGGTAGCAGCTATGATAACTAAATTTCACCACTGGATACAAACGAACTGCGATTTTTTATTATTTTTCTTTTAATTTTAGAAAGTACACATCTATGTTAATTTGTCTGGATACCAAAGTTTTTTTTTTAAATAAAGTGATAACTAATTATCCAAATCCGTTTTTTTCTATAAAAATGTAAAAGTAGTTGTAAACAAAATAACTTAACTTAAAAGAAAGGTAAAAAAATAAGATTTTTTATATAAAAAAACAATGGGGTCAAATTTGACCCTGCCATGGTATAAATGTCACTATTTTCGGCCATGGCAGCTAAGGGTTAATATCTACTAATGTAACATTTTCCAAGATCTTGGCACTTTCGATAACTTTATAATGCTAAGGTCACAAGCATCACTGCTAATTATAAATTATGTAACAAATGCTTGGCTGAGATACAAGTGGATAAGTCAGGACTGATTTATAGGCAAATGACCAAAATGTCCGAAAAACTCTGTAATCAGATATAAAGTAAAATACAAAATAGCCCGAGAAATAATTTATTCCTGGCCAACAGTGTATTTTAACAAACACCCAAAAAATGGAAAAAGTGAAATTTCTTCTGAAAAAATCTTCATAGTTTGAAAAACCGTCAGAACACAATAAAAAACATCGAACCTCTGATTCTTATCCGACAGATTTTCATATCTGGGAATACATGAACTCCAATGCTTATAATGAAAGGACCAATGAGCCGAGACCAATAATTATGTGAAAAAGTTTTCGATTGTTTGGTTCATTTGGTTTGATTAGGGTTAGTTTTGGTTATTTTGATAAGTTCTCGTTGGTTTAATTTTTTTATAGCTTCTTTAAAGTTAAATAGCTTGTGTTAAATTTGGGTTACATCGTTTCTTCCTCGATTTGCCATTATCAGATTGAGATTTTCTATTTTCTGAAAGTTTTAAGTCTCCTGAATACAATATATGGTATAGCAATAGTTTTGCTCTATGTTTTTAATGTTAGTTTTGATGATAGAGGTATTGAACCTGGTATATTCGAAATCAGCAATGAACGGACTGTCCGATAAATGACCGATATACAGGGTGTGTCATTTAAAATATCGATGTTGATGTTTATTTTTTATAGACTCTAATGTCAATTGTTTTTTTTTACCAAATTTTTACGGTTCAGGTAAAGTCCTAAAACTTTTAATTTGATATGCTATGTTAACTCTTCAAATAAAGATTTTAGCTATCATTCTAAATATAAGCAGAAACCCTGTACATGCCACTCCATTTAAGTAGGTGCAAAAAGTAATGATATATTTGTTACATATACCAGTTACACCTAAGAAATGGTTAGAAGTAGGAAGAGAGTTCCGACATTATATGGAATTTTCCATGTTGCTTTGCAATCACTAGTGAATTCTGGCAGCACATTTTTCAACTGCAAGTCACATTTTATCATTGTTATGCTTGCACTAGTAAATGCTAAGTAAAACTTTTTGTATGTTGATGCTGAGGGACAAGTGCGGATTTCGGATTGTGGCATATTCAAAAATAGTTCTCTTTACAAAAAAAATCAGAAAAATGAATTAAACTTCCCCAAGGAAAAGCCTATAGATGGAAGAGAGTAAAATGTTTCATATTTCTTTGTTGGTGATAAAGCTTTTGGCCTAAGTGATAGAATGATGAAGCCATTTTCCGGAATATACGGTAAAGGATCGATGGAAAGGATTTTCAACTATCGATTATCCCGGGCCAGAAGAGTGGTAGAAAATGTTTTTGGAATTTCACCAGCCGTTTTTAGAATTCTTCGTAACCCGATGCTTCTGGAGCCAAGTAATGCAGCGTGGATAGTACTCATAAACTCGTAAACTCATTTGCATAATTTTTTGAGACGTAAGACCACCTCTCGTTTATTATACACGCCCTCCGAGACTTTCGGTAAAGGAACTGAGTTAGATTATAGGATCAAAAACAATGAGCCAACTACATCACTGATTCCAATAGGAAACGTTCCAAGGAAACCTTCCATAAAGGCTCAAGAGATGCGTACTGAAATTGCACACTTTTTTCAAAATGAAGGGCGGGTCGATTGGCAAGATGAGTACTATGCTTAAATAGATATTATTACTTAAATTGCTTAAATTTAAGACTATTATTATAATAGAAATTAATCTGTATCTAATAATAATGTAAAATTTGTGTGAAAATGTATAGTAAATATACTTACAGTACTTTCCGTTCCTCTTACGGTATCTCTATCCCAAAAGAAATCATACTATTAAATGCAAACCACGTACTGACATATATTTCATATTGACCTAAAAAAAGGAACTACTTTACGCCACTGACCTTTTTTGTAATTTTAATCTTTTTTTCAGGTCAAGCAGCTTAAAATACAACTGTTTTGTTTCTTGAATTACCTATTGTCAAAGAGGAATTTGGGCGCTTCCCAAAGACGTGTCGCTGAGTATAATTATTGGCGGCAATCGGCGGCATTCCTCTTAGCTCTTTCAGGCGGCGCAACTCGGACGGAATAATGACTCGCTTACTTCGAAGCAAACTATACGTATATTGGTCTAAAGGTTTGATATGCAGGAAGGTATGCACTTAGAATCATAACTATCTTTGAATATAATTTACCAGAATAGCGTAAAACGCATGACCATTCGATGAGGACTGACCGGATTTGGTTCCCTTGAAACAATTTGAGGTTCCCTTGAAAGTACTTTTAGTATACGTTAGATTTTAAAAGTTAATTCGTTTAATTTATACTGGTATGCTTTATTTTAGTTTCACTTTGATTAATGGTTCGCTTTACTTTTCACTGACGTAACTTTAGGGGCGCTAGAACCTGTTACCAGGAAGCGTTTGTTCTAAAGGTACGACCAACCAGATGACCAGGTGTGGAGGGTTTGAACTTGTTACCAGAAAGCGTTTGCCCTAATTAAAAGGTACTACTTAACCAGATGACCAAGTTTGGAGGGTTTGAACTTGTTACCAGAAAGCGTTTGCCCTAATTAAAAGGTACTACTTAACCAGATGACCAAGTTGTCGTTTACTCGATTTGCACGATCTTTTATACTAAAATTTGTTGAAAATTTACTGATTGTTTTTAAAACATGTTTATATAATAATTATAATATTTTTCAAACTTTAGACTGAGTGTTCTTTTTTAGTGAATACGATTTCTAGTTTACACATGCCCCCCTCTGTCCAGCATTGGTCCCCAATGCAAAAATATATTTTTATACATTGGTAGCATGTACTTTATTATTATTATTATTATTATATATATATTTTTTCATATTTATCGTCAGTTCAGGACGTCTCCAAAAAAGTCGGTAATTATGCTTTAAAAAATTAATACTTGTTACTAAATCTTTAACGGTTAAAAAGTTCAAAAAGAAAGTTAATAGATAAAGATTTGTTAGTGACTGCAAAAGAAATAAAAAACTCTGTTATCGTAGAGACGATCAAAAACTCATTTTTGATGAGTATGTTTAAAAGAGGGGAACCTCCTAAAATATTAACGAGTGGTCTTCAATATTCGAATAGTCATATCGTTCCGTTCCTACTTAAATTTAAATTATATTTGAGCACTTTAAACTGTATGGCCTATAGCTTAGTTCGGTCCTGGATTCCAGCCAATGGTTATCCATGGATGAAGGTCCATACTAAATTCAAGATCCTTGTCGTAGATCCCCATTTGGCTGTTATTTGTCTCAGGACTTCATCTGAGTGCGTTGTAGGCTGACATTGAAAAGTGCTTCATGTACATGTAACAAATATAAACAAGATATGAGTGCTTAACATTGACATTTTCTTCTTATCCTAATGTTGTGTTAATATAAGTATGCGTATATATATGTTTTTTAAAAAAAAAATCTCTTTAACTATTTGTCATTTTATTTTTTTATCACCCGGTAATTTTGAATGAAAATTATAATTATCATTTGAATCATACAGCATACGTATACTAAATAATTATAAGGTTATTTCCTAGGTGCGTTTAACATATGCCAGTACTTTAGTTGGTCCGCTGTGTACGTAAAACCGAAATGGAACATTGCATTGTTGTAAATATTAATAAAAATATATTGGCGCTTAAAGCAATTGAGAAATAATTCTGATGACAAATTCTAGTAATAATAATAACGTCCCTTATTTATTTATTCCTATCTAATAAACCATAATTTATAATATCCGTAATAGATATATCGTAGTCATAATATTTAAACTTATGCTTATATATGTATAAATTGCATATTGAAACTTTTGTCGTCAACATTTCTTTAGGTTGGGTATCGGGTTCTCCCCAATATTTACTTTTGTAATATGTGACACCATGCCTTGTCCATGAATTTCCCAGCTGTTTTGGTATGTTTGTGGCTTTGACCTTGTTCTTGGACTTGTTGCTATAACATTAATTAGTACTGCTTGGTTTAAAATAATTATCGACTGTGATTATATAACATCAATAAAGTAAACATGGCCGAGGTAGAACAATATTAATAACAATGGATATTTAATACATGTATGGGTTATTTACACTGACGTCAATTATATTTCTTTAACTGATGATTTGATTTGGATATTAGTACTTTTAATTAGTATTATCCTTCCTAGAATATCGCCTTTATCTAAGAAGAGTAATGATTGTTTTTCGGTGTAAATTACCTCACACAAGTTACAAGTTTTTCGCTTAGTATTTATAACATGATAGATACTTATGTTTTACTTATCATTAATATTCAGTGCCTTTTGCGAGATTGATGCTGCTGACTGTAGGGTTGTGTGGATTTAGAATTGTATGTACTGTACGACTGTAATTCTCCTCATTTCATCCATGATTATTTATTATATCTTTATGTTGGCTTATATATGTACTTAATCTAAGTTTTATTCTATCAACGTATATGCTATTTATTCTGTTATTTATATGTTTCTATACTTTAAGTATCCTTTTTTTATTTCTTTATCTTAATCCCTATTATATAATTCCTTATTAATGTTGGCTGATTTTTAATCTTTTAATGTTTTATCTATCTCTACGTAGTGTATCTGCAGATACTTTTGTGATGTTTTTTCGCTAATTTTTCCTCCTAAATTGTGATTTTCTCCATATGATACTTATCACCGCTACCTGGCTTCATATGCCATGCTACTTCAACTTATTACTATTACTATTTTCTCGTATGCTGCCGTATTTTCGTTATAACTTTATCTATGTCTATTTATACATATGTATCCCTATGTGGATTCTAATTTCATCTCCTAGGTCATCATGTTGCCCAAGTGTCTGTTATGATCTTCCCTATAAGGTACTTCTCTGCGACAGTTGGCTACAACATTTCCTATATGGCCTGTATTTGCTTTTTAGCTTCTCCGTTATTTTAATTCAATATTATATTTCTCGTACTCTCAATATTATAACTCTTTAATTTCTCTTTTCTCCCGTTGCTCATATCTTAATTTCTCCTTTTTGCTTCTCTAATGCCTACGTGTTTTTACAATGATTTCCCCAATGTGGTACCTGTCATTAACACTTGAAAATTATAACTTTTTCTAGATATTTATACCTCCATTTTTCTCTATATCAACCTTTTTTGGACGCCTATATGTTTGCATTATGATTTTCTCTATTATCTCAGATACTGACCATCAACATTCGCGTTGCTTGCATTATGATTTTCTCTATCATCTCAGGTACGTATTATCAACATTCGCATTCCAAATTCTATTTTCATATTTCTAACATATTTGACCTATTTCTTACCATTTATATTCCCTAATTTCCTATACTTAGTTGCTTAGTTTCTGATTTCTTCTTAGTGTGTGGTTTCTTTGTATTTGCTTAGTTTTTGGTTGCTTCTTAATAATTACTTAGTTACGGTTTTTTTGTTTTTTTTTCTTCATTTCCTCCATTCCTGGTCCAGATCGTCGTACTCCCCTAGTGTATTGTATCTTTATAGTTGCTGGTTTCTTCTTATATGTAAGCTGCTTTCTTCTAGTTACTGTTACTGTATGTACCTTAGATTATAGTTTTATAAGACTTCAACTATGCTTTATGTCCACGCCTTTGTGTTTCATCTATACGATTTTCCCAGTATTGTACTTATCGTTAACACTTGTGTTCACAACGGTAACTCTCTTTCCTAGTTACTCATTTCACCATTTTACTCCTAACACTTTGCGTTTAAAATTGTGACTATATTCTAGCTACACCTCTCTATATCTGCATAGACTGCTTATTTTTTCCTTGCTCCTCGCATAAGGGTGATTTTTTCCATTATCTAAGGTAAGATACTTGTGTTTTAAAATTATAATTTCGTGCAAATTTTTTTCCCAAACAATGCTAGTAATTTTTTCTCTACGTCTTTGTCCTTGCTAATGGCCCTTTTCTTATATTTTTGTTGTATATTCTCTCTTATATTTTGCCATCGCCTCTCCCGTGATTGAGTGAAAATTTGCTTTGTCATTATGGCCCTCTTGCTTTTTTATATTAACTCGTGATGTCTTGGTCCATGGGTCCATCGTATGAGTGTTCTTGAGCCTAATTTATTTTGTTGATTTTTCTTATTATTGGTGATGTCGATGTCGGTGGGAATCTTCTTAATTTTTTTGACGCTGCGAAGAGTGTTGTACTGCTGTGACTATGAGGCAATAGAAGGTCTTCAGCTGACGGGTCAGATTGACTTTTGGGACGTAAATTTTATTTATTCTCCGACATTTGGCTATAAATGTGTTTGTAAGAACGTAGCTACTGCTTTCGCCAAAATGTCCAGAAGACGGGTCGACACTGCTTCCCAATGACTCACACAAACAATTTGGACTCCAGATGACTCTCAAACAAAACTGGTACTGAAAACTACTTCGTTGATTAACCCAGAGACAAGATTTAAAGAATTTTCTCAGATTTATGACGACTATTATATTCGTTAAAAAGACAAAAAAATTATCCCATGGGACCCTACGGCGGCTTGGTGGACAAGGATTTACTGGCGATCGACAAGTATTACTTCTCAGATGGAACAGGGTCCTGGCTGGATAAATCCTGATGAGTCCATGTGTCGAAAAAGCTGCTTTTCCCAATGACGTTTTTCATTAATATACTCGCATATGGGTGTTCACGCCTTTCAGAGCCGCGAAGTACGGCATATAGATGTAATTAAAAATAGCGCATTCGCCAGAATGGCAAGAACATAGTTTTCCCGAGGACGAATTTTACCCTGGGAAAGCGACGGTCCAGCGGAAAAGTTGTGGTACAGACGGAAAGCTGGCACACTTAAATTATCACAGTGCGAATATAATTGATTTCCGTTGTGTGACAGCGACGCAGGGAGCTTCGGAATTTTTCGTTGGGAACTGCACCCTGGGGGATGAACGGCTGAACCGATTGGAGTGAAACTTGATTGGGGGCTTTGTATAGCCCTGAGCTTCGATAATATGCGGCTTTCGTTTACTGAAAGGCTGCCAATCGTTTTTTGGAAAAGCAGACACGTGTTTTTGTGCAAAAATTTACGATGCGGAAGAGGGTTGTTGATCGTGCGAAATATCACTTTGGACTGGAGTGGAACTTCCCCAATTGCCACTGAGCGAGTTTGGTGGAGTTATGTCTAGAGGGTGTGATGCTGTGGGGCGTTGAAGTTCCCAGAGTAGGACGTTGGAATGCGCTGTCAAGAAGGGCTTTAGTGACGACAGAGGGTCGCAAATTTTTTGGAGGGGTCAGATCCGTCTTTTATCTCTAATTTCCATGTGCTTTCTGAACCCGGGTGGAGGATTTTACCTGAGAAAATTGTGTTTCCCTAAAGGGCTGCACTTCGGGCGGAATCGGCAGGGTTCGGAAGGGCACCGTGTTTTGAGTGGAACCCAAACTGCGTCGATGCAGATGGCTAGAGGGCCAAGGGGGGAGACGATTCCTATAAATATAGGCCCCGAGATTCATAGGGGATTCATTCGATTCTTTTGGGTATTCGTGTTTAGTGTTTTGAGCGGTAGAGTTCAGTTCGTCATAAGTGTTGCCGGTCCGTGTCTCTCATAAAATAGTGTTGTACGCCTTGTACCTTATTTTTTGCTTCAACGGGTTTAAGTATTAGTTTAAAATAAGGGGGCCGTGAGTCTAGAGAAACTTTCGTTGCGCTCGATTCGCGATAATTTTTTAGCCGAACGGACCTTTATCTAATAAGAACCCAGTGAATTACGAGTGCTTAGTGAATGTATATTCGGGAGACCTTCCAGAAGTAGGAAAGGGTGACTATGACCTCAGAACCCTAACGTGGTCTGAGAGACTTATTATTGCCTTTATTGCGCCATCGATTAAATCCTTAAAATATTTTGCGTTTTCTTATTGAATTGTTCACCGATAAGCTATTTTTGATTTTTCGAGAATTTCAGCGCTGATATCCGGAAGGCCGAAGGCGTCACTTTGTAGCCGCATCATTTTTTTTTTCAGCAAATCATACTAAAATTTTATTTAACTTATTATTATTGTGTCATATTTGGAATAACTACATATATTTATATATAGTTGGTGGATCCATCATCAAATGAAAAGTTAGATGTAAATCACATATATATTTGGCCTTATTTTAATTGTGTCCGGCCGGCAAAAAAATGTTGTGTTTAGATAGGAAATATTTAATAAATAAGCAAATAAATAAATTTTATTTCGTATTGGCGTGCTTATCAATTACTTACTGAACTCTACATATGTTTCATATTAGTTAGGCGTGAAATTGTTGAAATTTTAATTATCACTGCGTTTAGCGGGTGTATAGTAGTTTAGCTTGCAGTATAGAATTTATTATAATTAGTTTTTCTTTTTTCTCAATGAGTCTGAAGCTTTTTGAAAAGTATAGATAATATTAGTCGAGACGATTAGAGTGTGCAAATCCTAAATTTCGTCAAGTATTGCAGAATCCAGTTAAATTTTTTTTAAGGATAACTTCCAGGAGTAGGAAATATATATATATATATATATTTTTTTTTAAGTTAATAATTAAGATCCCTAGTAGGTTTAATTATCGGGTTGCCCTCGCGTGTACCTGGTTACAAGAAGTGCTACAAATATACTTAGTGTTGTTAGTTTCTTTATCTGATAAATTGATTTTGGTTTTTTAATAACAATTTAATAAATTTCATTTAAAGCCAGTTCGTTTCAAAACCTTTGATTGATAATAAAGTACAGGCTCTTGAGTTTTTCTCTCGCTAGAGTTTTTTTCCTCATAAGCCTGCTTCTCGGAAAATTGCTCGCTACAGCACTAAGTGAATTTTTCTCATATCATTTAAAATAAAATAGTTTTGGTTTACTGAATTTAATTATTAATTAGCTTTTTCTTTAAGCGCTAGCTTGTGTAGGTACAAGCGAACTCCCGCGGTTAAAAATAATTTTTCTCTTTTTAATAAACAAAGAAATCACTCATAGCCATATTTCACTAGCTAACTGACGAGTTAGCGTGACTTCTTGTGTTACGTTTGACTCACTTCTGGTTAGGTTTCTGATAGGCCCTTGTCGCGATTCTGGTTGCAGAATTTTTCTATGTTTGATGATATCAGTGCAATACTAAATAATTAGGTCCTGATTGGACACCAAATTATTATTTTCTTCTAAATGCTATCTCCGCTAACCGTAACTTTTAGTTGACTTAACTAAATGGTCGCTTTTTAACTTTTTATTGCCAATTTAACCTCGCATTTTGAATTGCAAGGTTTGAATTCTGGATTTTGAATTTTAAATAATACCCAAATAGTATCCTCCTCTTAACGCTATCTCGATTAAAGTTAACTTACAGCTAACTTAACTAAATAATCGCTTTTGGAATTGCTAAGCTTGAATTTTGAATTTTAAATTTTTAAATTATATCTTCAACCAGATTCGCCTGAATCCATTTTGGCACTATACTTCCCGCAGTCCAAAGAAAGTCAGCTCTGTAGCTGTACGGACAACTGGCTCGGGAGACACTACAAAAAAAAAATATTTGTTGATAGGAAGGAATTATTGATCAATTCAACCTCGAATTTAACCATTATATTTACGCACTGTTATCGTGTACATTGATTTTGCTTTTGTTGGCGCGGTTATAGAGGCAGTTGGGTTCCGGTCAGCCTTGCGGTGTTCCCCTGAATAGGAGTTCGGAGAGAGAAGTTTGTTTTAACCGTGGTAGCTCCGGGAATAAATTGAGCTACTGGCATCCCTTTACTCACGCGACTTTAGTAGGTAGGAATCCTAGGTCAGAAACTGATTGTCTGATAATCTCCGAGCTCCCTCACTGATCTGATTTTTCCCTCCGGTTCTGTCGTTCTCTATTTTCAGCATGTATCGGTCTCCGCCTTACCACTTGAGATCCGGGAGTACGGCGAGGGGTGGAGGCGATGGAAATATTCCCCCTCCGGAGGATGAGAGCATACCACAGGGGACAGCGTCCAACCAGAACTCCATGCGTGTGCAGACCCCAGTTCCGGTGGAACTCCGGAACGACGCGTCCGTCGGGACGTCACTGGCTGGTCAGGGGTTGATAGGGCAACCTACCAGCACTTCCTCTGTCCGGTCTGGAGGCGGCCTAGGGGCCCGCGACGGCGACACATGGTCCTAGGTCCTACGTACAGAGATCAGAGCGGGCGCCTCCACCACGTGTCAAAGAAGCTTTTCCGGTGAAACAATTGGATGTTTCCGCCCTGGAGTATCCTTAGTTTTAAAGAGGATTTTAAGAGGAACTGGACTCGACCTGTATGGTACTAGATCAGAACGGTGCCCACCACGTGTCAAAGAGGAATTTGATCGCTTCCCAAAGACGCTGAGTATAATTATTGGCGGCGTTTCTCTTTGCTCTTTCAGGCGGCGCAACCCGGACGAAATAATGGCTCGCTTACTTCGAAACAAACTGTACGTATATTGGTCTCCAGGTTTGATATACAGGAAGGTATGCACTTAGAATGATAACTATGTTTGAATATAATTTACCAGAATAGCGTAAAACGCATGACCATTCGATGGGGACTGACCGGACTCGACCTATTTGGTTCCCTTGAAACAATTTGAGGTTCCCTTGAAAGTACTTTTAGTTTACGTTAGATTTTAAAAGTTAATTCGTTTAATTTATACTGGTATGCTTTAATTTAGTTTCACTTTGATTTATGGTTCACTTTACATTTCACTGACGTAACTTTTACTGACGTAACTTTTCACTGACGTAACTTTAGGGGCGCTCGAACCTGCTACGTTGTTTGTCCTAAAGGTATGACCAACCAGATGACCAGGTGTGGAGGGTTTGAACTTGTTAACAGAAAGCGTTTGCCCTAATTAAAGTACTACTTAACCAGATGACCAACTTGTTACCCGAAAGCGTTTACCCTAATTAAAAGGTACTACTTAACCAGATGACCAAGTGGTCGTTTACTCGATTTGCACGTTCTTTTCACTAAAATTTATTGCAAGTTTACTGATTGTTTTTAAAACATGTTTAGATAATAATTATAATATTTTATATTTGAAGATCAAGTATCAAGTTCAAACTTTAGACTGAGTGTTCTTTTTTAGTGAATACGATTTCTAGTTAACACTATTATCGTATTTTGCTTCGTTTTCTGCTAAAACACTAAATTTATTTACCTAATACGGTTGTTCAGGGACACGCAATAAAGTTTGTTTATTTTCTTTTTCGAAAAGGAAGCGAGATACGAAAAAACATCAAGGAACAAAAATATTTTATTTTTAGCTGCTTGATCGTTATAAAAATGATAAAAAGTCAATGACGTACTTTTTTTCAATAATATTGGTTTAGGTGCCTTCCGGAACGCTACTGAACATGTCATTTTTTTTACAGTAATAAGGAGATCTTAATTCTCCATTAAATCAGGTAGGTAAACAGGAATATGTCATTGTATTTGACTTTTTTGCAAAAAAAACAAATATGCGTGTTGGTATTTTAGTTACCGCCATCTAGCGGTGACGGGAAAATTGAAAAATGCAAAATCAAAATATCACTTTGTAGGGCAAATAAGCCATTTTAAACCACAGCGAGTTTATTAAAATCGGTTATGCTAAACAGAAGTTTGTTTAAAAAACATCTGAATCACCACTTTATTTCAGTCGAAAGACAAAAGATTTACACAAAAAATATTATTAAATATGCAAGGTTTAAAATGCAGACACTTTCAAAATATCTTAATTGGCCAAAATACCAAAGAAAATTTTATTTATATGCTTAGTGGGGACTGCTACTAGCGGACATTTAACAAACTTGAAAATAATTTCCAGCCTCTTTTCTCTTGGGCGATTTTACAAAAAAGAAATACGCGAAAGCTCTATTAAAACTACTTTCCGATATATAGCCGGTCTCCTTTGTTAATGAATCACCCTGTACAGAGAAAAGAAGCAACAAAATTATTATTACGTACCTTTTCCTGTCCACTGACTTTTTCAATTTTAAGTGTTTCTCTTCTTAAAGAGGACAAGTTTACTTTTCTTTTTGCATTCATCGGAGGGGATACCCAATTCTTTGGTGAAACAACCAATACCGCGGTCGTGTGTTTACACGCCAGAGTATAGTATTGGCTGTGATCGTCACGTGGACTATTATTTATTTGAAATAATTTATTGTTGAGGACCCTGTATTTTAGTTGTGCGCGTAGCAGGTTCTTTTAGAGTTTGAATAAGTTTAAGTTTGTTTATCGAACCTTCGAATAGCGTATCTCTTGTCTGTAAAGCTAATAACAGCAATAAAAGCCAATTTTTGAGAGAGCACAATTTATTTTAATAATAATTAGAAATTTATACATTAAACATACTAGCGCACTACCAATTTTAAACCATACAAAGTTTAGCAATTTAGTAAAGTAAAAGTCGTATAATTGAAAAATTAAATCCCAACACAATTTAATTAAATAAACCCTTACGCATTTTATCAGTCAATAAATTGGACAGTAAAAATTGCAACAAATAAAATCATACACAAGTTTATCAGATAATCAATTCGTTCAATGGTATAAAGAATATATCCAGCTGGTTTTATAAACATTAATTATGTTTGACCAAACTATGGTGACCAATTTGCATGAAACCGCTATGAAAAATAGGTGGCAAGTAATGGCCCACGGCGAAAAGTATACTTCATATTTACATTACATCCATTTAACCTCATTTGTTCGCCTCTATCAAAACGCCAATGACCAACCAACAGACACTCTATACCTAATTGCACGTAATTCAATCCCTTGCACCAGAAACGCTAACCTTGTATAATATTAACTTGCAGTACATCAAAGATCTTTTGTTTTTATTATTTTTTTCACGCGGGGGAGATACTCCAGCCGCGGGTCGATTCGCTGACCAGGCAGAATTTTACTTTTTTTCACGCGTGGAAGATGCTTCAGCCGCGGGTCGTTTGCTGACTAGGCTAAGAGATACTTTTGTTACGCAAGGGCGGTACGCCAGCCACGGGACGGGACCTTAACCAGTGGTAGATTTTGAATGTTTGCAAGCTTCATAACCCGTTCAATATGTAATTTATATGTATTTATGTATGGTCAATATTATTAACCAATTTCAGCAAACTAGCCAAACCTATACCTAAGTTGTCTTTACGGCCTCCATATTTGATTCAAACCCTTTAAATATAAACTTCACATTACTTTATGTCAAACCCTACATTGTCTCCATAATTCATTCTTGGAATCATTTCTACATATTTTATACCTACGGAGTGTTTCACCATTTTCCTTATTTACATGGCCTGACTGAAACTCGATACGCTTGTCTAACTTGACCTGGATACCGTTCCCTAAATCTTTACCACATTTATGCCATCAGCAACACATATTTTTTATTATTATCTTGAATCAACTCATGATACATGTAGTGAATTGGTAATTTGATTATTTTTATGAAACTAATTTAACCTTGTTAATGGCACATAAGTTTATAATCTTTTAATTCCCAAAGAAAGAGGACATAATTATCATGTTCGTCTCGTGACACAAGTAACTTGTGTTCGCAAATTCATATTAGTTATTTATCTATTTTGCTTTACCAAACCCAATTTATAGAGTCAGATAACTGAATAGGTGTAATACATTAACGAAAGATGTGACCTATGTGCTAATGAAATAATTTCTCACCTGTAATTTTACACAGTTTCCTTTGGACTAATTCTGGATCGGTTTGTTTTGACTTAGTACGTTTCGCGTGATTTTCGTCAATTGGCTTAAAACTGCTAGCTAACAAGTGTCGATTCAGTCGCGCATTTCCCTTTTTATAGGGGTCCGGGTCTCCCGTCTCTCGATTTCTGTGTGTCTTTCGTACGTTTCTTTTATTCGGCCCTTTGCATGGGAATTCTACCGGCTTACTCTTTTTAAATTTGATTAAATTTGCCAGCGTTTATTAAATAAAATTTATTTAATCAAGCAATGAATTTGCTTTTAGTTGTATAATTTGCAGGGTAGGTCTGGTCCCTTTCATTGGCAATTACTTCCCACGCATCTTGTTTTTTAATTTTATTGAAATAGTGTGGGTTTTATGTATCCCACAATATTTCCTTTTCCCTATATAATTCTATAAATGTTAAAGTTGTCTCCTCTCGTCATTCCATCTTGATTTTAGAAAAACAAATACTAATTCGAAACAAAAATAAAATAGTTGCTAGCATCCCTTTGATGCGACGCCAAAAGACCGACAGGACATTGAACGCAGTGATGAAACACGGAAAACGCAGCGATGTCACGCGTTTGTGGTTACGGGGTACCGTCCAGACTCTACGCGGCGAGGTTCGCGGCGAGGTTCGCGGCGATGTCACGATACGCGGTCTTGTGACAGATCTGGATGCACCTTAATACAGTGACTTTATACAAGACAGTGGCGACAAGCAGCAATTTAGCTCCGTCCTTCCGCCATTAGGAGACAAAATTTATGGCGGGTTTGTATTATTAGCATAGGATATTCAGATATTTTCTTTTAAATTAATTATTTTCCAGACATCTATCTATAAAATAAGATATTAAAATCATAAAATAGTGATTGAAACGAAATTTTAATTTAGTCTGTTTTATAGAAAATCCGGATAGCTGCGATAAAAAATCACCGTTATGAATGAAAGATGTGTGTTTAGGACAGTTTGCAAATTTAATAATAATTATTGTTATACTATAATATGTTACAATAAGTAATAATGTTTTTTAAAATTTAGGCTTGTATTTTTTAAAATAAAAACAGTAATTAATTATAACTATTTATTTTTTTTATGCTGTAGGTTATTTTGTCATTAAGTAAATAAGTTTTATGAAGAAAGCAGGGTTCCCAGCGACCTGGAAAACCTGGAAAAGTCAGGGAATTAAAATTGTGTCAGGGAAAAGTCAGGGAATAGCCTAAATTTGCCTAAAAGTCAGGGAATTTTGCTGAATAATCTGGAAAAAGTCACTTGAAAATCAAATTGTCCAATTAAAATTAATTTAAACTTTTAAAAAAGTTTGTAACAGAGCACTTGAAGTTATTACACATATAAAAAAGTGGTTAGATGATAAGAATACAAAACTCCCAAGCAATTATTCCATAAATAATGTCAAGAAAGGTATACGGGATCCTCATATATTTGCAAAAATATAATTTTTTTCTTTAATCGCAGGTATTTTGGAACCATATTTTAAAGAAATTTCAAACTGTGCAACCTATGGTACCGTTTTCTATATGGATGACTTATTAAAAATCATAAATGAACTTTTAAATATGTTCATAAAAACGGATATTATACCTTCCGGAATTAAAAATCTTCTAAAAATTAATTTTGAAAATAATGATATTTTTCTGCCATATGAAAAAATTGATATAGGATTTGCTACAAGAAAATTTTAAAAAAATAAATCAAAGTTATCTGAAAAGGATAAAATTTTGTTTTTAAAAGAGTGTCGCCAAGTTCTTATTGGCACCGTTAAAAAAAATTTTTTGAGCGATGCAATTTAAAATATCTATATCTATATATCGGTTTTAGAACGTCTTACGACGTTGTCCGATGCCTAACTTCCACGTCCTCCGGTCATTCCATTGGTCTTCTGTTAAATCCCTGGCACTCATTGCTCTTGTTATGCCTTCTTTCCATGTCTTCTTAGGTCTTCCACGCTTCCTGCGATTTTGAGGTACCCACTGCATAACTTTTTTGGGGAGTCTTGTATCATCCATTCTCTGAACACGGTCGTACCATATCAGTTGTTTCCTTTCAATATCGGTTGTTAAAAATCCGTCTATACCTACTCGTTGTCTAACTTCTTCGTTTCGAACCCTCTCTCTTCGAGATATTCGTAAACTCCGTCTAAAAGCGTCCATTTCTACTGCTTCAAGTTTTCTTCGGTTGGCCTCTGTTATCCTCCACGTTTCTGCGCCATAGAGCAGACTACTTTTTATCAGGGTCTCATAGATATTGAGTTTCCGTTTCTTGCCTATTTCAGTACTCCAAAATACACCATTCAGACAGCCAATTGTCCTCCTAGCTTGTGTTACTCGCTTTTTAATCTCCTTGTCATCTTTACCCGTTGTGTCAAATATAACTCCCAAATAGGTATATTCATTGCAGGATTTTACTTCCTCGTTGTCCAGTTGTATGTTGGATAATTCTGCATCAATTGGTAAGTATTTTGTTTTTTGTGTATTTATTTCCAAACCCCATCGTTTATATTCCTCCTGTAGTTTTCTCGTCATATACTCCAGATCGTCTTTATCATTAGCTATGATAACCTGATCGTCTGCGAACTGCAGAGTATATAAACATACATCTCCCAGGTCAACACCCATTCCATTGCATTTTCTTTTCCACTGTCTTAAGGCCTTTGCCACATAGATCTTGAACAGTGTGGGTGAGACACAGCAGCCTTGTCGTAAACCTTTATTGGTCAAAAAATTTTCAGATAATCTATTGCCTATTTTAATTTGTGATGTCGATTCTTCGTACAGGTTTTTTCGGGCTCTAATTAGGGTGTGGTTAATGTTGGTTTCCTGTAACACTTTAAATAGTCTGTTAACGGGGACGGTATCATATGCTTTGTGTATGTCAATAAACATGAGGTGTATCTCTTGATTAGTTCCACTTTTTTTCTCTATTAGTTGTTTCAAACAGAAAATATTATCCGTGCAGGTTCTTCCAGCGCGAAATCCGGACTGTTCCTCCTCTTCTTGTTCTTGGTATTCTTGCTCTATTAAATCTCGGAGAATTCGTCCGTATAATCGACTTAGGGTACTGGTCACCGATATACCTCTGTAGTTGGAGCAGTCTAGTTTGTTACCCTTTTTGTGTATTGATGATATATAGGCAATTTTCCATTCTTTTGGTATTGGGGCACCGTTTAAAAATTTATTTATGCACCAGGTTAGTGCTTTAAAGAGTTTTTCTGAGCCACACTTTATTAACTCGCCTGGAATATCCTCCGGTCCCGGAGCTCGATTATTCTTAAGTTCTGCTACCGCTTTTTTTAATTTTGACACATTGATGTTAATTGCTTCTCCCTCGATATTTATTTCTGTGGGTGAATGTGTAACGTATTCATCCCTACTTTCCGTAAAGAGTATTTCATAATAACCTTTCCATTTGTCCATTGGTATTAGCTGTAACCTGGTGGTCTGTTTTCCTGGAGCTTTTATTCTGTTGATGAATTTCCATGACTCAGTGCATTTTTTTCCTCCCAAATACGTGTTAATTTCTTGACATTTCTTGTCCCATATTTATCGTTTTGCAGTTCTTATTCTGTGTCTTGTTGTTCTTTTTATTTCTAAATATGTCTCTCGATCTTGTTGTTCTTTACTACTTAACCACTTTTTGTAGGCATCCTTCTTTCCTTTGACTAAGCCATATATTTCTTCACTCCACCATATATTTTTACTCTGGGTCTGGCATTTTATTCCAAGGGTTTCTTCCGCTGCACTCAGAATGCTGTGCAGTATATTTGTGTATATGTCTTCAACAGTTTTGTTTTGTGTTAGATTTGTTAGTTTTTCGTCCAGTCGTTTTTGGTATAATTGTCTTGTACTTTCGATAGTTAAACTTTCCAAGTTATACCTTTTAGATTCAATGATTTCGGTGTGAGCAGAGTTTGTGTTGCATTTATAAAATATGTTACTTGCTTAAATCCCTCAATTATAATAGATAATTTTATTGCCCAGGTGAGAGCAAAACAGATGATACAGTATTTGTATGACAAATCCATTATAAGGGATAATCTAGGTGAAAAAGCAAAAGTGAAATATTCTGAGTTAATCTCTAACAATATGTTTTTGCTAGCTTGTCAGTCATACAACTATTCCGACTGTAGATTTGATACATTTTTTTCTAATTGGGTGGGCTGTAATTCTAAATTAATACCTTGAACTTCGGGATGTCATTAAATTTATTTTAATAATATCACATGGTAATGCAACCGTTGTATCAGGTTTTTCAGTAAATAAAAATATTCTTGTTGAAAATTTTTTAGAAATGTCCTTCCATAAGAAACACTTCTGATGGGCTTTTCGGGGTAAAAATAACAGACAAAATGAGAACGTTTGTTAAAAACTCATATCGAACCTATAAAGAAGCTTTAGAAGAAAACAAAAAAAAACTGAAGATGTTGATAAAGCTAAACCGCAAAAAAAGAAAGCTTCCAGTAAAATTTTTCACTTAGAAATGAAAAAAAAAAGATTAGAAAAAGATAGCACAGAAACATTATCTGCAATAGATTTACAAATAGCAGAGTTACGTAAAAAATTAAATTGACTTCCATAGCTTAAAAAATAAAATACTTTTTTAGTTTGTGTTATGTTAAGTATTAGTTCACTGATATTTAGCCAAAAGTGATGATTTCTCTACTTAATCATAATATGTACTGGTGCATATGGTTAATTATTTGTTTAGGTTTTATTTTGTTATAAATGTTGGTGTTTATAAGTTTTTACACAAGCGATCTCGAGATAATGTAGTTTAGCTCTGTAGGTTACTAAAAATGGAAGCGAGGTATTTTTGAATATACCTGTAATATTTGCATCTACTCGAAGGTTATTATTTTGCACAAAGCAAAATTGATGGACATTTTTTGATTTTTTCGTACGTATCACCTATACCAGCCCTGAATTAACATTACATACTTATTATTACTTACATCTAAACCTAAAACTTTGAATAGGTCGTTGTTCCATTGCTAAGTTCCTATATTATGTGTTATTTTTGTTCTTAAATAAACTATTTTTGAAATGTACGCGTTTCAATTCTGCTAATAAAAGGAAATATGTGATCAAGATATTCTATTATTTGTTTCTGGTTTGTAAAAAAATGCCTGGAATGTCAATTCAAAGGTCATGGAAAACCTGGAAAAGTCAGGGAATTTGGCAATAGAAAATTGCTGGAACCCTGGAAAGATGCTTCTTAAGGTTTTAATTTATTAATTATCATTAGATGACTGAAATGTTACTAGTGTTTATATTAGGGCTCGGAATTGTATTCGAATATTTGGCTATTTTAAATTCGAATTTTTTTTTAGAAAAAATCCGAATGTTTTACTGTTAGAATACTCGACTATTCGTGTTTTCTGTGGAACAGTTATTATACAAGGCTTTTTTGTTCTTAATTTAAATTTACATTTCTTAAAATTTGCTGTTTTAAAAAACTCACTTTCAAAATTATTTTTATTATGAAAGTAATGGTTTCGTAGTTTTTGAGCACTCTTTATAAAAAAATTTCAAAATTCGCTTCGTAGACTGTTTTATTGTTTTTGCGAGAAGCAGGAACTTTTATCATGAATGACTTTTTGTCGAAAACCGACATTTTTAGTACATTTTTCATCTTACTTTTGGGCCCTCTATCCCTGTATGTATACATAATAACATGTGCTTTGTTTTAAAATATAATAGTTCGATTATGGCTCGGAATTGTAATTGAATAATTCAAATATTTGAATATTCAACTATTCTAAATTTTTCGTTAGTTAAAAAAATCGACAATTTGAATACATATTCTACTATTTGAATATTCGACTATTCAAATAGATATTCGAATTATTTGAATAAAATACCAAACGAATATTCGAATTCTTATATTTTAAAAATTCCGAGCCCTAGTTTATATACCAAAGTTATACAGATTATTATTTTAATTTAATTTGATCACTATTCTATAGAAAATAAACAAACTGACTAGGTATAATAAACTCACTGAAACAAACCTAAAAAATTTAAAGGATCTACATTCGTAATTGCAGCCAATATAATGAACAAACCTTAATAACCACAGGTTTTAGGCCAATAATTATTCAAATTATTACACTTATCATAACATATTATGTTAATATAGAGGTGCTTACAACTGCAAGTTTATTATAAAGTATAACCCGCGACAGTCTTACTTGCAAGCTTATCAATATTCTTTATTTTCCTTGAATACATTTTTAGTCTAAACAAAACAAATCTTTTTACAATAATTCCCTTCAGTTTATGACAATTAGGAATATCCAAACTGATCATTTCTCAACAAAAAATGTTTTACGTCTATATTTTGACCTATTACAATTGGGATATATTTTTGAAATATAGTTTCCATGTAACAAAAAAAAAATACTATTTCAGAACAGAAAAACAGAGTATTTCCTTTGAACATCTTGATGTTTACAAACTTCGAAAAGTTTTTATTCTATAATTTTATTTAATTTCCGAAAACGTTTGTTTTTTAAAAAGTTTTATTTCAAGTTACGTTATTTCAAGTACAAAGCTTTCTTAATAACTAAACTACATTAGGCTTGACGTATATATAATATTCCAAATTTGCTGTGCTTGCAAATGACTAATACAATAATATGAATAATAATATGAGTCATAACGTCAGTAATTCAGCGGAAATTGGCCATATAATTCCTCCCTCCTTAAATCTGAGAAAATTGGAGTTTATTTTTGAAGGGTTTCAATTTTATGTCCATTTTTACATTTTGCTGTGATTTCTTACATCGGTAATATGTTATACCTATAATTATTAATACAAGTATAATTAAACATAGTACTATAGTTACTGATATACTAGTGTTTACAATATCGAATTTTTTCAGGGGGTGCAACACTAGTTTCTTTGCACTTTCTACGTCCTCGTGTATTTTATCTAAATTTATTTCTTTTAGTTGTAAGGGTTCAATATTTTGAATTAAGTTTTCATCTATATTTATTGTGGGAAATTTTAACCTTAGGTTGACCGTATCAGGTTTTTGAGAATCGTAATGATTGTTTTTTATCTTAACTACGCATTGTGCGGGCAAGATTAAGGACACTTGTTTTACAATCTCGACTGTATTCTGGTTAGGGCATTGAAAATAGACATTTTCTTGATTTTTTTGGTATTATTATGATGAAATTATCATCAAATTGGGTAATAGATGTTTTTTCGTATTTAATCGGTATCATTGGACAATGATTTGTCAAATTAATCGTTTGAACTATACAAGGTTCATTTTGATTGAGTAATTCTTTTGGACATAAGAATATCTCTTCGATTTTATGACAATCTTCTCTTAGGTTATAAGAATCGTTAGGTGATTCTAGTAGATAAGGGTTATTTAGTGTTATTATTTGGTCATTGATTGGAATTGGGTACAGACGAAATAGTATATATGGTTTTCCGGTTATTAATGGAATAGCTACATAAAATATTATTAAGTCATTTTTTATTATTACATCTGCGTGGGCTACCTCATAATATTTAATTATATTATCGAAAGGTATTCTTGTTTCTCGATGTAGTTTGTTAATTATTAATTGAATTTCTTGGTATTTAAAAATACTGTGAAGCATTATGTTTATTTCCGCAAAGTTAATAGCGGTTTGTACAGGGTTATTCATTTTAAAGTAAAAATGGTCTTTTTTTTAACTTAACCCTGTATTTTTGTAAAAAACGAAAATAGCCATTTGAGGTATTTTTTTCCGTAGAATTGAAAAATCTCACCAAAAACTTTTGATGGTGGTTGTCATGTTTTTTAAATGGATTACCCTATATATTTTTATACCCATGGGTAAAGCTCTTTACAAGAAATTCACTGATATAGGGGTTGCTGGGTTTATTTCCAGCGGTTTTCTTACAATTAATTAAAAACAGTCCCGTAAGAACATCATTTTTAAAGGATAGTTTTTACCTGAAAAAGCTAGATAGGTATCATAGGTGTTTATTTGTCAAAGTCAAACATCAAAAAAACAACATATTAAAACCTTAATTATTAATTATTAACATACAATCCAAAGTAAAACGTAATAGTAACAACACATACTAACTATATGGCAACGATAAAAATAATGTTAATAATTTAAATTTTCTATATGGCCTCCATTATTTTCGAAACATGATCCTTAACCTTTCTAAACTTGCCAATAGTATTTGGGGTTCTTGGTTAAGACGATCGATTTCATTTACAATTTTTCCCCTAATTTCTTCCGTGTTGGCATTCCTGTTTTCGTAAACAACATTCTTCAAGTGGCCCCATAGAAAGGTGTCCAAAATTGTATTATCGGGGCTATTAGGTGGCCATCTAATAGTTCCATAACGTCCGATCCACTCATTGTAACGTTGGTTAAGAAATTGCAAAACTTGGCGAGCGGCATGAGGCGGCGCCCCATCTTGTTGCCAAATTATATTGCGATAAGTTTCGAGTGGCAATTCTTCTAAAATGTTCTCAATATCGTTTTCAAGAAGATCGAGATATCTTCCGCCAGTTAAGGATCCTTCGTAGAATATTGGCCCGACAATTCTGTTGTTAAATATACCACACCAGACATTAAGAGAAGACCTTCCGTGGTATTTAACAGCTTGGGATTTTCTGCTGTCCAATAATGCGTATTGTTCCGGTTAAACATGCCCGATGTAGTAAATGTGGCTTCATCCGTCCAAAGAATTCTTTGAAATAGTGCAGGATCGTTATCTTGTTCTCGGATTAAAATTTGAGAAACAAATTGGAAGCGCAGTTGCTTTTGTTCAAGTGTTAAATGCTGCACTGGAAGGATGCGATATGGGGCATACTTAAAATATTTCAATGTTCTCTGAATAGTCGCAAAGGTTACTCTTCTTCTTGCAGGACCATACCGTAAGTCTCGGACTGCATCAGGAATCGAATTCATGGGATTCCGAGTAAAATAATTTAGAATAGCTCGATCCCGGTTCCTTTTCCTTACTTTAGTCCTTTTTCTAATATGTAACGATTTTCTTTCTTCAAATAAGGCTTTAAGATTTAAAATTGTTTTCACCGATATATTTCGGTGGAAATTTGCAATGTATCTTCGTCGAGTTTCGCTGGCATTTTCTCCACTTTTGTAAAATAAAGTTATAATTTGAAGCCGCTCCTCTGATGAAAACCTCATTATAAAACTTTGCAAATATAATACATGCAAAAGTAAAATGTTTGACTTTGACAAATAAACACCTATGATACCTATCTAGCTTTTTCAGGTAAAACTATCCTTTAAAAATGATGTTCTTACAGGACTGTTTTTAATTAATTGTAAGAAAACCGCTGGAAATAAACTCAGCAACCCCTATATCAGTGAATTCCTTGTAAAGAGTTCTATCCATTGGTATAAAAATATATAGGGTATTCCATTTAAAAAACGTGACAACCACGCTGTAAGTCTTTTGTTTTTAATTCAAATGTTTTTTTGGTGAGATTTTTGAATTCTACGGAAAAAAATACCTCAAATGGTTATTTTCGTTTTTTACAAAAGTACAGGGAAGTTAAAAAAATACCATTTTTACTTTAAAATGAATAACCCTGTACATTCGTTTAGATTTCGCTTATTACGCGAACATTATTTGCTAAGTTGTCGAGTAATGCAATACAGTACGTTGTCGTATACGTGGATTGAGTCATTCGTGTAAGGTAATTTATACGGTATTGGATTTCTTGTTGATTTGCTTTGACATTAGTCAGCTGTGAGTCAATATCCTTATATAATCGTTTAACAATTGTTTGTGTATTAAAAATATCCTGATGGAGAATTTCTTCATTTTCTTGGAGTGTTTTGATATATTTAACATATCGTTCTCCATCATCAGCGTCAAGGGTTCCATAGAGATATTTATGGCCTTTCCCTATGAAGTTAAATAACCATCTTTTAGTTCTTTTCGCTGGGGTTGTATAATGACTTACGAATGATTTAATTGACTTTGCTTGAATAATAAGATCGTGTGTTCTTGTAATAAGAAGGTAGTCTAAGGGTGTATTTGAATTCTTTAAAGTTTCTGCGGCTTGTAGAAGAGTTTTTCTGTCGCTTCAATACACTTGTATATTTGTTAGGTTTACGTGGTAATAAACGTGATGATAGCTATTTACAATATAGCCAGTCCCTTGGTAGATAAGTAATAGTGGTTATCTCTTCTATCTTGTACTGGGCGTTAACAATCAGTGGAAGGAGTATCAGGATGATCTTCATTTTCCCTGAAATCATAATCGTGTTTTAATATCCTTGGGGTGTCTCTGATTTTTAAATACAGCTGATTTATATTTAGGCTGTATATTTTTTGTTAGTTTCCGGGGTGTATTTATCCAATAGTTACTAGCTTCGCGTATCTCCGGATCATTTTCACGTTTTTCATTTAGTTTAGCTAGAACATTTGCTTTTTTCGTATTTAGTTTTGTATTAATATTTTCGTTTAGTTCTTTAAACGTTTCCGCTAATTCATGTATATAATCAGTTTGTATTTGATTTAAGTTTTTCTCAAAATTTAGTTGATAATTTAGGTTTCCTTTAATTATTTGAAAAGGGGGTGCGAAGAATGTATACTATTATTATAGTTTAATATAGCGATGTCAACTAATTCTTGAATTGTCTTAGATCGGTGATTATTTCTAAGCGTAATTAGGCTTTCTTTAAGTGTCGAATGAAATCTATGGATAGGAGAGTGCGAATTAGGGTTATACGGTGTCGTAAAGTGTAACTCTATTTGATATGTTTTACAGAGATCTTGGATTAAATTACTTTTAAACGTTCGCGCGTTATCAGTAGTAATTTTACAAGGCGTACCATGGTGAGAAAAGAATTTAATTAAACTTTGACATATTTCTATAGATGTCTCGTTTATAGAGTAGGCAGTAGAGCTATTTTAATTTCTTCCCAGGTTAACAAATCTGAGCGAGTAAGTAAAAAATCTTCAGCTGGTCCTACAATTTTTGATTTTATAGCTAATAAAACATATTCTTGTTGCGATACATCATTAGAGAAATATCTAGTATGAAAACTGTTTATTTGATTGATAAAATAATCTAAACGTGAAGGCGTTCCATCGAAGGGTTTCAATAGGGTAACGGTAGATCTTAAAGCGTTAGCCATTTCTATCTAATTATTACAACTACTTAATGGCAAATCAATTATATGGATACTTATTCTAATAGATTGATTCTCAGATTTATCAAAAGGATTTTCAAAAAATAAATTATCAAAGTTTAAATCTAAATCTATTAGAGGTTAATAATGGGTGATTTTCAGAAATATCAGAATATAGTTTTTCAATATTTAAATTAGATTGGTTACTTGTAGAAGCTTGTTCTTCTTTAAAATTCTTCTTTGGATAAGTAATATCTCCTAATAAATTTTTGGAGAATTTTTTCATTTAATTTCTAAATAACAGGTTGTGCAACTATAAGAATTCAAGATGACTTACAGTCTTGTCTTGTTTCCAGTCTTCTTCCTGTATCAGGCAATGAGATAGCTGAGGAGATGAACTGCTCGGGTCACTCGCTGCCTGTAGTGGACACTAGCATATGCCAATTTGTCCGACTGACTGATCGTTGTGGCGTACCATAAAGCGATGCGTCAGGAGTCACAAGATGCTTGACTGAGTTCTCGATGTTGTTCTTGATCCTTTCTTAATTGTTGAAACAAAGGGTGCACTCGTTGATCACTTTAGTAAATCTCGTACATGGTATCGCACTGTTCTCCGAGATTCCGATTCAATAAACGCACTCCGAAAGGATCCTACCGGCTGCGCCAATTTTATTTACTTTCCGAAATCGTTTGTTTTTTAAAAAGTTTTATTTCATGTTACGAGTGTTCAGTACAAAGCTTTCTTAATGATTAAACTACATTAGGCTTGGCTACGTATATATAATTACAAGATCAATCGACTTACCTGTAAGGAAGATCGATCGGAATTATCCGAGCATCTCCGCCATCCCTCATTACACTCTGTAGTATACAACTTTTTCCCAATCGGTACAATTTTTAAAGAAGTTATCTAAAAACATGGTGATTCAGCCGACCCTGGCTAGCCGCTCGAGCTCATGCATCGCCTTGATGCGTCATTACAATTTTGGTACGTGAGATTTTTGATTACATTGCATTTGGTGTGATAGGGAGAAGGTAAAGACTGGGTGGGTTTGTAATGAGGGATGGCGGAGATGCTCGGATAATTCCGATCGATCTTCCTTACAGGTAAGTCGATTGATCTTGTAATTATCCTTCGCATCTCCGCCATCCCTCATTACACTCTGTAGATGTTTAAAGTATTTGCGATGTAATCTACATTAACTGAAAACTGCGAGTTTTCTGTAGTCCTAGATTTGTAAGGCCCTTTTTATAAACTAGAATTAAAATTTATATCCATTAGATTTAATAACACACATCATGAAGGTACATATATCATGTTTAACGCTTAACTGATATTAACCTTTAACTTATTTTTAATACTATACCAATATTCGTATGTAATATGATAACAAGTTGGTAAGTAAGTTATAATTGTAGCTTAATATTTATATGATTCCTTAGAGTTTATGGTTCAATAAACAACATGCCAATCCAGTGGGATTACCCACGCCAAGTTTTTTATAGAATTTCGAGAATACTTTTGATTTTTCTGTCCAGCCAGCTGTCTTCTGAATGGTTTGTAATGTAACTCCCATTCTTTGAGCTGCTGAAGTTGCTCCGTATCGCGTGCTGTGTGCCCCAAAGATTTCCGTGTTTATACTGCTGGCTTTTAGTATTAACTTGACCCATCTGCTAATGGTTTGACTGTTGTCTGGGTGATAGGGCTTATTGTGAGTGAGTATTACATTTTGTTTGGTTTTGCTACTTGTGGTATCGATTGCATCTGCAAATGCAACGATCTATTAGCATATTTACAGTATCTGTGAATGCCGTAATTTCTGTTTTTGAACAAAAAAATAGGTATGTTCACTAGCTGCAACTGCAATTGCAGACAGTGGAGGGTACGATCGATTGTATCTGCTAATACAACGAACTATTCACCTTTTATTGACTGGTAGCACCCTTTTTCCTTTTATGCGTTCTATGTAAGTCTCTAATAGTGTGACTATACATAGTTCAGGTTGATTAATAAAATAAGGTAATATCAAACTAGGTTGAAGCCTGTTTAAGCCACTTGCTTTTATTTTATCCGGGAATCTGATTTCAATTACGTATTCATATTTAAAAATATTGTCTATTTTTACTTCCGGGTTGTCCGTGATTTGTGTGCCGTTATTAGTATTAAGAGTGTTACTAGCTTTAAAGTTAGATTTGTAGATTTAAGAATTCGTGAGGGTACATGCTCTTTAAGCGCTGTAGAACTGGGTAGGAATCCCAAGTAATTGAGTATTTTGATTTTGGGGGTCTTATGTTAAATGTTCCATTGAGAAAACTTTTTATAACCGCTTCGTCTTTTGTTTGAGTAGGATGTCTCCGAAGACAATTGAATATTTAGGAGCTCAAGAATAAGTTTACGGTTTTATTATATATTTGTTGGCGCTTAGAAAAACAGAAATTCCCCTATTTATTGTAAGTATTTCCGTATTGTTTGAGGGCGCTATCTGTCAATGAAGAAATAATCACTTTTATCGCTTCATTAGGTACGCTTTGTTATAGAATAGCTCTCCTGACAATGAGGAAGTTTCATCAATTTTTTTTTTATTACTGCTGATTTCGATAGCCCATGAAAAATAAGTAAACATATGTTTTTTCTTTTTTCCCTAAGCCGAAAAATGAGGCAGATACAACGCCTTGAGATGTGCTGATGACGTCATAATACACATGAATTGTTACGTCACACCATGCATGGTATATCTATATATACAAAACTAAAAAATGGTATAGCACTTGTAATATTTATCTTTAGCGGAAATAAAAAAATACGTATCGATTTTTTTTTTATTATTTTTTTTTTAATTTTTTCTTTTTTTTTTTATTTATTTTTTTTTACGGTTCTATAGTTTGCAATAAAAAATAATCAGTTTAATTTCTCAGGAAACTTCGTAATTTCCCTACAGCCAGAGAAATTTTCTTCCACAATGGTTGTTTCTCTCCGCAAGGAGATGTGAGTAAGTATTTTTCAGGGTAAAGATAATAGACTGTTCTGCCAGCAGGTCCCTTTTCTCTTGTATAAACCCCAAAAGTGAGCATGGTTGAGGGGGAATAACTACGCTTTTTTTATATAAAACCTAAATCTTGTAATGTTTATGTAATTTTATTTATACTTTTAAGCAATTCTCTTTTGAATTACCAATAACTAGCCAATTGTCTAAGTAGAGTACAGTTTTTATTCCCTTTAATTTTACATATCTTACAACTGGTTTCAGTTTTGTGAAAAGATATGGAGCTGTACATAAACCAAATGAAACACAATTAAATTGGTATAGTACGTTGCAAAAAACGAATCTTAACAACTTTTTTTTGACTACTGTGCATAGGGATAAGGAAACATGCATCTTTAAGAATTCAGTTTTCCCCAAGAATGCGTATTTTGAAATTAAATTTTTTGCCGTCCTATGTAGTCTTCTACTTTGCTAACCGGAGTGGTGTCCTATTGAAAGGGATTTTATAATCCTGTACCCACTCTATTATTGAACTGTTTACCTTTTTTCTCTGCTAATTTTGAACGTATAATTCTAGTTCAGACGGTTGGCTAATTAAATTATTGAAAGGGAGGGCTAAGGCACTAATCCCACGGACTATAGTTGTTTCTGTAATTGATACAGTAGTTGTCTTGGCAGGATTTAGTACTCTCTTCGAGATTTAATTTTGATGGGCTGAGGCCATTGCAGTTGGCAGCTGGTGGATACTTCTCTATCATACTGTTTTTTTTTTTTTCTTTTTTTTTCTTTAGTCCTTTTAATAAGTAATTGTCCCATCTAAACTATCTAAGTATGTAGTTCTGGCCTCGCAGGTGTGATTTCGTCCTTTTTTTTTTTCCTACACCTACACAGCTAGGTGGTCGTTACTTTGTTCAGGACCATCTGGTGCTTCTGATGTTGGTAAGTCTTGATAGTCTTGATTTGGCTAAGTTATTTCCTCAGCTAGCGTGAGAGGATCTTCTAATGCATTTGCAAATGCAAAAGAGTTTCCTTGGTTTTGCTACTTATGATATCGATTGCATCTGCAAATGCAACGATCTGTTAGCCTATTTACAGCATCTGCAAATGCTGCAATTTCTGTTTTTGAACAGAAAAATAGGTTCATGAATATGTTCACTATCTGCAACTGCAATTGCAGACAGTGGGTACGATCGATTGTATCTGCTAATACAATGAACTATTCACCTTTTTGCTTGCTGCTTAACCCTGGTTATGCTTTCGACTGCATCTGCAAAAGCAACGATTTTTTAGCATATTTACAGTATCTGCAAATACTGTAATTTCTGTTTTGAATAGAAACCAAGAGTGTAATAATTCGCTACCTCCAATGCAATGATTTTATGTAAGAGGGTTGCAATAGTATGGTGGTTATTTGTTTTTGTATCTGCAAATACATAGCAGTATACCGTTTTATTTTTGTCAGTACATATATCCTTTACATCGGCAAATGTAGGGATATAGTGTGCCTCTAACTACTTTTACATAATATACCTACTGGGGTGGAGGCTGTTGGGGGCCCTTCACATCTGCAAATGTGAAGGCCAATTTTAGTTAAAGTTATTCGCATCTGCAAATGCGAATTTGTAAATAGGTATTATTATTATTTATTAACATCTCCTGCAAGCAATGTTTACTCCAATTTTTTCCCTCACCGGACGGCTCATGTCAACACGAATTGTTTAAAAATAATGCCTTCCGGTATTACATTGCTTCGACAAAGCCGAACGATAACATTCCGCCTTTTTTCCTTAATTTTGGGTTAGTTTTGGTTAGCACTTTTAGTTCTTGTTGATTGAGCCTCCGTTGCGAGCAAAGCCAACGGAGGGCCATGCAAGCTATAATAATACCCAACTTGGGATTTAGTCGCTCGTAAATTATGCGTCAGCTTGCCTTTGTGGCTAGTTTTTAGAGGTTAATTTCGTGAGAAAAGGACACTCTTCGACTTACTCAAAATTTAAATTTTTATTTTATTTTATTTTATTTTTTTTGAAAAGTATTTGTTAATACAGTAATAGCAATAATTACAATATACATAGTCCTTATTCCTCTAGACTGTGTTTTTGAACACTGGTATTGAGGATAATTGTATTTTAGTAATAATAACAGTATGATTTCCTATAAACTCTCTAGTATTGTGGCTATGAATATCCTTTGAAAATATTATGATAATATTTTAATTTTGAGTTTTATTTATTATCCTGTAAATAAGTTTATTCTGTTCAAATTTTAATACCTTATGTAATTGCCATACTCTTAAATTTTCATATAGATCTGCAGCATGAGTCAGTGGATCATAATTAAATATAACATTGTTTTTTGTTTTGCAATATTTGCATCGAATCGAATTGTAGTTTATAGTCCCACATGTGCCCCATACGGGGATCAAATATCGAAAAACGAATGATACGAAGGCATTATAACCATTTGTTTCTATTTTTATATTCCTTTATATGGTATAAACGTTTTATTCTATGTAAAACATTAATAAATGTGCAGGCCGACCGGTATATATTTCCTCCTTTTGATTGTGTTATGTAAACACTTTTTGTGATTGAATAGTATATTTCTTTGGTAGGATGTACGATTAGACGAGATTACTAGAGAACGGTTCGAATAGCTCGTATCGTTAACTGTTGCTTATTACTTATATTCATTTCAATATAATATATTTCAATTCCGAATATATTGTTTGATTCTGTGTAATTGTGCAAAGACGACAAATAAATGTAGCAATGTTTTGTCATGCCCTCGTATATAAATAACAGTTTGTTAGTATAATTCAAATCGCAGTGAGCACATTTAATTTTTGTTTACTGCTTCATTCGCATTTTTGACTGTAACCCGTTCGCACTTTATTTTATTCTAATAAGTATAGTTAGTTTTAGAAGTTTGAGAGTATTTTCCATTTCAATTTTATTAAGTAAAAAAAATAAGGGTTACAAGTGTCATATTTATTCATAATACTCAGTTTAGTATTATACACATTTAGTTTGCTTTTATACAAGAGATTCTGTTTTTATATATTTAAGATAACCAGGTATTTATGTATATTTGAAATTTTGGCATATAATCTTATATGGACTCACCCCCTGATTCGCTTCTCCCGATGCATATTGCCCCCTTTTTTCGCCTCCTTTGCGAGCAAGACGTATCACTAACACTTCACTATACTAGAAATACGATTTCTAGGCATTTTTCTTCTTAAAACCGAAAGAAAGAACCGATTTACGGATTCTTGCTTGTCACCGACCGGTACAAAATTGTAATGACGCATCAAGGCGATGCATGAGCTCGAGCGGCTAGCCAGGGTCGGCTGAATCACCATGTTTTTAGATAACTTCTTTAAAAATTGTACCGATTGGGAAAAAGTTGTATACTACAGAGTGTAATGAGGGATGGCGGAGATGCGAAGGATAATATTCCAAATTTGCTGTGCTTGCAAATGACTAATACAAATATGATTAATAATATGAGTCATATCAACAGTAATTCAGCGGAAATGGTCATATAATTCTATATAGAGGTGTTTTTGATGCTACACTACGTAAACAAATATTACAAGTTTTTGATGTTCGTTTAATACCTTGCATTAAATATTCCGCAATGTTGTATAATGAATTAATGTCACTGTAATTAAGATTAAGCTCAGAAAAATTAATGTTTTTGGTATAGACACTTCGCTATAACTTCCATCACTCTTTAACACACAGAAACAGACACTAAAAATGTATGTTGTTATGAAACTCATTAAATGTTTTTAACCACACTATATTTACAACAAACTGAAGTTACACCAATAATTACATTCTTATAAGGCAAAAAGGGACAACCAAGATACGTTAACAAGAGGTAAACACAGAAAATTTTGCCTCGCCATGACGAGGCAAAACTAGCATGGCCAATAAAGATCGATACATCGATTGTCGCCACTGTCTTGTATAAAGTCACTGTATACATTAAGTTCCTAGAGAGACAGACATCGGGGGTTTCCAAGTAATGAAGGCGCCCCGAAGAAGCAACGTGTGTTAAAAACTGATCACCATCTGGTAGACAACAAAAAGTTTTAATGCGAATGCTAGATCTATTTCATATTTTTTGTTTAAATAAGGTCAGGCAAAACAAAGACAAAATAGCTGATTTTCGGGTGTTTAGATATCTCCGAATGTAGTATTTTTCCCAAGGTCATTAAAATAGCACCCAAAGTCGCGACATTGCCTTCATTTCAATCCTGCTATATCTCTTACGATGTCAGAGTGTTGCTTATAATTGCCGTGATTATGAAATTGGAATCGACACCATATACTCCTCAACAAACGTACTTTGCAATATTAAATTATATTATTAAGTTCCTAACCCTCAAATTTTACTATGCACTTCCAATAACTCTCAAATTTGTGGCAAACTTTTAAAATATCCTACGCTGAACTTTATTTCATAATTTTAATCTCTTAAAGGAGTTTTCTAAATAACTACCATATTATAAGCAGAATCGCTCGATATGGAAACCAAACTGATTTCTTATCAGGTAGCAAGAAGAAACCTTCTTCTCATTGCGAAATTAATTCTAAATATCTACGAACTGATACCAAATGAATATATTAAATACGTTAACCCTGAAGTTAACAAACTCCCATAGGAATTTATCCAAACAAAGGGTTTGCTGGTCGCTCAAATAGGGCTTAAAATAATCCAGTGGATATGAATTTAATGCCAGCTAAGGGACGCTCTTTCGCTGCCACTCGGCCTTTCGTATGTAATTAGAGATCTGCCAGTCAGCTGGACGAACAAGAAACGACACTTAGGTAAGTAAATAAGATTTTTCGTTTGCCGCATAAAATTTGTGAAGCATTAAAACATAGTTCTTGGTTTCGTATGTAGACAAAAATTATTCAAATATTGAACTATGGTCGGTTCTCATCAAGCTCTTGCATCAGTTTATATTGAAGTAATTCTGATGATTCAATATGATTCAGCCTTAAGTTTATTTTGTATTTATTAGAGTTCCAAAACGAATGAGATTTCCAATTCGATGCGCCACACACTGAAATTTGACGTTATCATATTAAAATAGTTCAAAGATAATCAGAAATATTATGGGGTCCACCAGTTAGCAAAATATTTAGTAAAAGGTAATCCATGAACAATATAGTATAGTTGCGTCCTTTACTTCCCTGGTTTCTTTGGATTATCGTATAATTGGAGGATATAGTATAGTGTGCAAGATCGCATTGAATTTGTTGATCATTAATATTTTGTACACTGTAACAATGTCCGATAACCTTAAAATAGTTTTCCTATCTGCTACGTGATCACTGCCGTGGCAGAAAATTGAAAACACTAGATATGAAATAGTATGGCGTATTCTTTTGGATATTTGACTCTATTCGCATTCATACTCGTTTTAGTTCTATCTTAACACGATGCTGTGATAGCACTGATTTATCAGAGTGTTATGCAATAAACATACCTTCTACTGAGGACAGTAAGCATTTTTTAAATATCCCTGTGTGGGAGCAATCTGCAAAAATAGTATTAACACCTTACATGGTATATTTATAGACCAAAAGAAAGGATTTTTTAGAACACATTATTAACTTTAGTTAATGTAATAGCTGGATTTGTTACAAATTAATGTAAACGAACAAATATTTATATTTAAAAACGCATACAAGAAAGATAAAGCCGTACGAATTATCACAATAACACCTATACCTGGAAAGGACCAAGCGCGTGCAAAATTTTAGCTCGTGACGTATTGCATGTAGGCCTTTGCTATTTGGAGCGAAAGGTAATCGCGTTCCAGGGGCAAGTGGATGCAAAGTTGCTGGTCTACTACAATAGTAGCGAAAGGCGAAAGTGACTAGCAGTCCGACCTCTGGCACTCTGCGGGACTTTCCCTCTCCAGTCAGTGAAGCTAACGCGCACAAGGTAACTACAGTAACTTCTGACAAACAAGCTATCGCTGCTTGCAAAACTAATGCCCTTGTGAGCGATGTCAAAATTAAACTGTCTAAGGAATCATCCCATAAACCATCTTTCTCTCTGGACCCGCTGACTCCCCCAACAGTTAAATTAACACAGGCCGCCAGTAAGTCTAACGACTCTAGTAATCGTTTCCTTATGACAAGGCTAAGGGAACCTGCCATCTTCAGAGCCATTAGGTTGTACCTTGCCTATTTGTATGACCAACCTGCCTCGGTATGCTATGAGGGATTTACCAACATAAGCATCAGAATATTTCTAGCATCTGAAGGACTGCCAATCCAGGATGACATTTTACGTAAGGTCTAAAACGACTTTCATGCTGCATATGGGTTTAAATACACTGAAGTGGAAGAAGATCTTTGTACCTACAGATCCCATGTTGTTTCGGAGAGGACGATTCAGCTTCAGAAGTCCAGAGAGGGTCACCAAAAATACTTCTCCAGCGGCTCCCCGAAGAAAAATTTTTAAGCAGCTTGACGTGTCCTGAGCGACTAGATTGCACTAATCCTGAGGCCAGGCTTAGTATGGTTCTTATTAATGTTGCCTCATTGCGAAATAAGACTGATGAATTGTTTTTGTTTTTGGAGGAATCAGGGTTCCCCCAACTAGTTGCAATTACAGAGCACTGGCTGAGTGAGAATGAACCGCTTTATGTTGAAAAGTACTCCACAATAGCCAGATATAATCGGAAAAACTCGGCTCATGGGGGAACACTGATTCTTTCCTTGAGTGAGGACTTTTTACCTGTAACTAAATTTGATCATCTCCAATCGGATAACTACTTCGAATTTTCCATTGTATACAATAAGAACCTTGATTTACACGTAATTTGTATATATAGAGCGCCAAATTCCGATGTGCAATTGTTCTTTGATAACCTGCTAAGCTTGTTAGATGGTCTGCCGGTGAAAGGCAAGAAAATTTTGTGCGGTGATTTAAATATTGACTACGCTACCGCTTGTGCTGCCCAAAAATCATTAATTTCTATTTTTGACTCTTTTGGTCTTTCAATGCATGTAACCTCACCAACTCGGATTTCTAACAATTCCTCTTCTATCATTGACTATGTAGCGTCCAACTTTCCATCAACTGATATCCAATCGACATTAACTAGCGCGGGTCTCTCAGATCATGAGGCAGTAATCTCCAAATTCAATACTTCTTATAGGCCCTCAAAAAAAACTCGCCACCTAGGTAGAATCTTCTCAGCCTCCAATTTTTCATCCTTTCGTAACCTTTGCCTAAAGACCAACTGGAATTTTGAATCAGGTGAACTTGATTCTGACTTTAGTGGTTTCTTAAATAAAATTATAAATGCATTCAATAAAGCCTTCCGGCTTAAATCCATTAAACCTAAACATCACAAACCATGGACTACGAAAGGCTTACGCATATCGGCAAAAAATATGCGTTCCCTCTCATACATAAAAAAAATCACTAACTCCACTCAAGTTCTTGAATTCATTTCGAATTATAGGAAGATCTACCTAAAACTTATCAAGACAGCAAAGAAACTATATTATCAAAATCGTTTATCAACTGCTAAAAACTTATCCAGGGAGGCCTGGTCCATTATTAACGATCTTAGAGGCAAAACAAATTCCGCGAATCAGCGCATGCCAAAACCAAATGATTTGAACGAATATTTTGTCAACGTGAGCAAAAATGTTACCTCTGGTATTTCTCCTTCTCTCGACCCTCTCTCGTTTCTTCCTCCTTCTAAAAAAGTCGCTGATTTTTCCTAAGCCCTGTGACCAGCCTTGAACTTCTTCAGGTAATGAGCAGCATAAAGAGTAAATCAGCTTGTAGCACTGATAATCTGTCAATTAAAATTTTCTTGAACCTCCCACTTCCAATTCTGGATGTCCTAGCTTCCTTAATTAATGCGTCCTTCACGAAAGGTGTTTTTCCCGAATGCCTCAAAACTGCGATAATTATTCCTCTTCATAAGGGAGGTGAAAAGGATGTCTTATGCAATTATCGTCCAATTGCTCTGTTGCCTGTACTCTCTAAAATCATTGAAAAGTTATTAAAAAATCGCCTCATGCCATTTCTCCTTGGACATGGCATACTGTCCCCGGAACAGTTCGGATTTTTACCAAACAAGTGTACAAATGACGCCATATTCTCGTTGCTTCACGATGTCTACTCATCTCTTAACAACAATCTCCCCACTGCTACAGTCTTCTGTGATTACGCTAAAGCGTTTGACTGTGTGTGTCATGACATCATGTTAAGAAAACTAATTTTTTATGGAATCCGTGGTATTCCTTCGAACTGGTTCCAATCTTATCTTGAAAATAGACAGCAGTTTGTTAGAGCGAACGGTTCTGATTCTAATTGCAGATTAATTACCAGTGGAGTTCCACAGGGCTCTGTTCTTGGGCCTATCCTTTTTCTAATATATATTAATGACATTACATACCTAAAAATCAATGGTAAAATTTATCTCTTTGCTGACGACACAAGCATAACTTGGAGTGATTCTAATACTTTCTCCCTACACTCTAATATCTCCAGCGATCTCGTCACAATCAAAACTTGGTCTGACTCAAATTGGCTGTGTTTCAACGTTGATAAAACGGTAGCCTTATCTTATAAAACAACCTTACAACAAGCTTTGCTACTTCACAACAGCAATATTAAATACGTTGAATCGGCTAAATTCCTAGGTTTGAGTATTAGTGCCAACCTTAAGTGGTCCGCACATATTGATTCTTTAACAAAAAAGCTTTCTTCTGCCTGCTTCGCAATTCGATCGGTTTCGAAGGAACTAAATCTGTCTACTACCAGGCTCACTTACTTCTCTTTGTTTGAATCTCATCTTCGCTACGGCCTTCCCTTTTGGGGCTGCTGTAACACCGAGCAATTTCGTACCATTTTCAGACTTTAAAAGAGAGCAATTCGTTATTTATTTGGTCTTAATGGCAGAGCTCATTGCGAATACTACTTTAAAAAATATAAAATTCTTACGCTTCCTGCTTTGTTTATTTTAGAAACAACTTGTTTAATACGCAAATATCGAACCATATTTCCCGAAAGGCCACAACATGAGTACTCAACAAGAAATTCGAGTCAGGACATCTACCTTCCTTTTCCCTCCTCTGAATTAACAAAAAATTCTATTCTTTATAATTCCAAGAAGTTATACAATACACTCCCGCTACATCTTAAATCCATCCCTACATTTGCTAAATTTCGTGAAAAAACGAAGGCTTACCTACTAGAAAGACCTTATTATTCTATAAATGAGTTTTGCGTGAATTAGATTTTATTTTTTCCTCCATTAATTTTCTTGGGCTTCATGTGCGGCGGTGAAATTTTTTTATATTATATATATTTTTTATAATAGGTATAGGATTATCTTTTTGACGAATTAGTGATTTTTCGGATATACAGGAATTACACAAAATTAAATACCTAGCTATCAATTTGTTTTGTTTACTTTTCCTCGGTATTTTCAACCCTGCAGCATATGCATATTGCCTGAGTCAAGTTCACCGACATGACCTTCCTTATTTTTTCAATCAGCACGTTTCGTTATAATGTATGTTTAATATTTTGATAACACTGGGTTTCTTTACCCTATGTTTTGTGTACTTCCTGTGGATCTAGTTCAACTGCTTATGATGTTCTGTAATATAGTTTTTTTGTTAAATCGTGACCAATTTCAATTTGAAAATTGCTTGTTCTATTTTTATCGTATATATTATTGTATATATTAAGTTTTGTTTTGTTTTGTATTTGCCCTACTATGGTTAGTTTATTTATTTTAGTTTGCTTTGTCCATAAAATTTATTTGAATTTTTCTGTGGCAATAAAGCATACTTGACTTGACTTTGACTTGAGTATTAGGATGCCCGTATATAAAGAATGTATCTCTTACATTACAATTTCTCCAATATTGTAAAAACATATTAGGGTCTTCTTTCCACTTTCTATAATGTGGTATTTCGTAATTCATTTATCTAATTATATATAATTATTACCCTGTTCGTGCACTTTCCTAAAATAATGGAAACAAGTGAATAAGTACCTACGTTTTAAATTTCGTGCATTATGACTAATCATCTCTCTAAATACATACATACGTACATATGTATTAGATGAATTATTATTCATATATACCTACAAAATATACAGATACACCTTGCTTTTACATACAGGGTGTAACATAAATACGTTAAAATATTCGAATGACGTATTCCTGAGGCAATTTAAAAAAAAAATCTGATTTTTTTTATCGTTTTTTAAAAGTTATTTTGGAAAAAAGTTAGTTTTTCGCACGAAATTTGGTACTCGGGTATTTTTGAGGTGGGAAATCATAATTTCGTATTTATTTTTATGTAGCGCCTAGAGAGCGCTGCGCACGCTGTCATTACTTATTTAAAATTGCCCTAACTTTTTTGACAGTACACTTTTGGCACTTTTCATGCAAAAACCTTATTCCTATACCTTTTGAAACAAAAAAACGTATTCTTCCTTAACAACCCTGGAGGTGATCGTTTTCGAGATATTTTAATTATTCAATGAGAAAGTGTTACAAAGTATTATGTTCTTTACTAGGCAATTAAACATACGAAAATTGTACGAAAGAATTATTACAACAACTGTTGAAAGTGACTACCCCCCACAATAATACAAGCTTCTGCTCTTCTCATTAAAGAATTCCGCACCCGTTGGAAAATGCCGGGAGTGTTTCTTATCGTTTCGCTGCAAGTTATGATGCGATCCCTTAGCATTTCTTCATTTTCAATGTATTATAAACCAGTGATTTTAGGTGTCCCCAAAAAAAGAAATCAATGGGATTGAGGTCCGGTGACTTCGGGGGCCAATGCTGAGTGCCTCCTCTGGGAATATGCCACGTCTAAGAAATTTCTTGTTACCAGACCATTATGAGCAGGGGCTCCATCGTGCATGAACCAAGAGTGATTTCGGAGACCAATGGGAACATCCTCCATAAGCTGGAGAAGCTCATGTTCCAACAAATTTTGGTATGCAACTCCATCCAATCGTAAGGGGAGAAAATAGGGCCCAATTAAGTAATTCCCAATAATTATGCCTACCCATACATTAAAAGAGAATCTGTCTTGGAAACGAGTTTGCGTTATCGCATGTGGGTTATCTTCCGACCAGATGTGATTATTATGGAAATTCATAATACCATTTCTTGAAAAATTAGCCTCATCTGTGAAGAGGATTTTCGATAAAGATTGGGGATGTTGTTCGACTTTTCTTTGAATTTGCTCAAATTCGATACGTGGTTGAAAATCATGTAACGTAAGTGCCTGGGCACGCTGAATATGAAACGGATATAACAGTTGATCCTTTAAAATTCTGTTAATGGTCATGTGACTCACATTTAAAATTTGACTAATTTTTCTTGTACTTGTCTCTGGATGTTCACTAATTTCTTCGAGAACCGCCTCCTCCAATTCCACAGTTCTTACAGTCTGTGGCCGTCCTTCTGCAGAATTTCTTTTCAAACCTTCCAAATTCGCAAATGCCGCTGCACAAGGAGTCACGCGTTGGGGATACCTTTCGTGACAGATGCGTCTGGCCTGGGTTGAATTTCCGTCAGTCAAGCCGTATGCAAAAACCGTATTAGCCATTTCAGCATTCGTAAAGTTGGACATGGTACCAGAAAATGACTTTAGCCCGGTTTTTGAAGTACCATATATCTAGTGTATAAAGTTATGAAGCCTATAATTACTATGGTTACAATTGTATTAACAATCGTTGTCATAGGTAATATTTGAAGAATAAAGTAATCCATACTTTGAGAAACTGGGCATTAATAAACTCCGAACTGTGACTTTGTCAATGAATAATTAAAAATGTGACAGCATTCGTGTCGATTTCAATAAATTAGCCTACTTAATTTAATTAACTTAATTATTTGCAATGAGCTAAATAACGTGCATCGATACAGGAAATTGTAAATATCTCGAAAACGATCACCTCCAGCGTTGTTAAGAGAGAATATAGGAATAAGGTTTTTGCATGAAAAGTGCCAAAAGTTTACTGTCAAAAAGTTAGGGCAATTTTAAATAAATAATGACAGCGTGCGCAGCGCTCTCTAGGCGCTACATAAAAATGAATACGAAATTATGATTTCCCACCTCAAAGACACCCGAGTACCAAATTTCGTGCGAAAAACTTATTTTTTGCCAAAGTAACTTTTAAAAGACGATAAAAAAAATTCAGTTTCGGCACCGTGTATCTCCGAAACGAAGCATTTCCGGACACAAGTTAATATAGATTTTTTTCTTAAAATTGCCTCAAGAATACGTCATTCGAATATTTTAACGTACTTATGTTGTTAAAAATCCATTTTTGAACACGTTTTCAACTCCAACGATTTAGTTTTACACAATTTTTGCATGCCACGCCACTGCTGGCATTCCAAAGAGAAATTAAAACCTTGGCGATACTACTAACGCCATCTCTTGTTTACAACGTTTATCCACTGATTCAATCAGTCTAGAAAGCTAAAAGCCGCACGGCCTCTAAACCCATCCAACCAATCACAGCGCATCCTCCAGGATAGCCACTTCACCCAACCTAAAATTTCCTAGCATTATAGTTAGGAAGGTTTAGGATTTTCTAGGGAGTAACTAAAATTCCGATCTTTAATAATCGATTTCATGAAAACTAGTAAGCAGATTTCAACACGATTTGTATTAAAATTCATAATATTAATTTAGACAACCGGTCATGCTAAGTTTTTACACAATATCTCTATATTTACATTATTGCCTTTTCTATGGCCGATTATCCCGCCAAAAGGGGCGGAGACAAAGGGGTGGCAACAACTCCTTCGAGTTGATCACGATCACGTTCTAGATTCTAGAATTCAGTATGAAGTAGCATCTCGACTCTCCACCATGTAAGTCGCTCTAAAGGCGCTGTTCCCGCCGACATGGCGCCAAGCCGCCATGTCGGGCTTTCACGTTTTGAGACCAAGTGACATAGTGGTATCCTGCCATAGTCATCGTCATCTCAAGCCTACAAAAAGGTATTTATCGGCATCCTGACTGCCATTATTCTCACGAGTCTCACGCTGTGCAATGGCGTCCCAATTGGTCTCATCCATGGGAGTTCTGCAATCGAGCCCTGTCTCGAACCACAATTAATCGAGTCCTGTCTCGGAATCTCAAGTAAGTAAACACACACGTTTACAATCACATTCTCTCAGAGGCTGTAGCACCGCTGTACAGTCTTCCCCAATGGTCTTGTCCATGGGTATTCTACAATTGAGCCTTGTCTCGTATCTCAAGCAGTAAACACACACGTTTACATTCACATTTTCTCAGAGGCTGTACCATCGCAGTACAGTCCCCAATGGTTTTGCCCATGGGTTTTCAACATTCTCTATCACGAGTATACCACTGGGTTGCTATACTCTTGCCTTATTCTAATATAAGGATTACTCTGCACTAGTCTGCATACATACTCAGGCCTTAGCAAGCAAGCTTACTCGGGCCTTATTCTCATATAAGGATTAAACGGCTCTAGTCTGCCAATATACTCAAGTTCTCACAAAGGCTATATCCCCTACGCGGATTTCAGCTTACTTATGCCACCAGCATAGTATATTTAGTAATTTATGCGGGTACCATGAATCCACATTCACAAAGCATTCATGTCATGCCATATGCAATAATTGCATACCATATCAACCTACTACATTCCAGTCATTCTTATTTGCAAGAAATTGAAGCACATTGTTAAAAGCTAGCAAGAGACCTAGTCAGTGTTTTTTAAAGTGACTTTCCCCCCGTGTAGGAAGATAAACTGCTGAACATTGAACGTTTCTCGTCAGCTGTGAATATTATGTACTTAGTAGCTTATAGGTGGACTTTAAGGTAATATTTATCCTGTTATTATTGCTTGTATATTAGTGTACTTCATATCAAAGTTATCTCAGCTAAGCGAGCCCATACGTAGCTGTCCCGCAGGAACTATTAACAGACATTTAACTGTACATAACTTCAAGGTTTTGTTTATAATCATATATTAGTTTAATATTACAACTGTTTATGCATTGCTTTAGTTTTTAAGAGTTTTATTTATGTCATATTCTTCAATTTTGAAACTTGCCTCGACTGATATTATTCATATCGTAGCACTGACTACGTACAGTCATTCAATGTTTATATTTTGTGTATTTATGAGCTTCTAGTTATTTTCAAGTAAAGTAACTTATTAAAATATTCATACAATGCTAAAGCTTTTTGTTTTATTTACAAAATGACTTTAGAACTAGCCCTATGGCAAATTATGGTGCCTAAGAGCACATCTCTTTTTGTTTAGTAAATTCGACCAAGATCGAATCTGAAACATATGTTACATCCTGTATATATTTAAAATCATGCGCGCCAATTATTATCAAAACTCTACTATAATTTCCTTATAGAATCGACAACAGTGCAAACAAAACAAACGCGATTAGTATACCAATCAGCCGCAGTTAATGGCTTCCGAATCCCGCATTAATTCTTATTATCTTTTTGTATTTTTTGTATACTCGAAACACTTTATGTGGTATAAGTTGTGAAAGTTGCGCCTAATATTTCGTTGTATATTTAGGTATACAATTTATATTGTTAGGTGTATTTTTAAATTCGTACAACTATATGTTTCGGAGTGAAAAAGGCCTGTTGCTATAGTTGTATGGTCGTTGTGTAAGTCATATTTATATATTTTTTCGTGTTTAATTGAATATTTTTTCCGACAGTTTTGTGCTAACTTAGTGTAAGTAATTATGTCTCAGAAATGCTGCATACTTGGCTGCAAGAGGAAGTACAAAAATGGGCGTAGAGTTATTGGTTTCGGTTTTCCAAAGGATGTAAGTTTGCAAAAGAATGGCTAAAAGCTATTCCCCGAAATATATTTCAGCCGACAAAAAACACGAAAGTATGTGAAGCTCATTTTCCTGAAGGTAGTATAATAAAATGTACAACATTTCAAGATTCAGAGACAGGCAAGATTTTTACAGTAGATTATGACAACTTTTCCCAAGTCCTTTTAGAAAACCTACCTATAGATGCGAACGGCAGCCAGTCGTACAGTGGAGGCTAGGTTCGTGGATCCTCGGTACACTTTAATAAAGATATTGGGCACCACCAAGTCAACTGCGACTCAACTTGGAAAAAAAAAACTATAAAGTTATTAAATCCTGAAAAGTAATTTTTGGAGGAGCTTTCCAATAAGGCATAATATTTCCCCAAAATAAATACTTTATTCTTTCCCTACTAATGAGGAGATCTCTTGATATAAAACAACAATTATACAGTACAATTACAATCACATGTATCAACAATAAAGCAATAGAAAATTATTGACAATCGTGAGGTACAAACTGTTAGGGAAATATCCTGCATACCGATTAATAGGTGGCTAGAATGATGGTGCATAGCGCACAGGGTTTAAAATGCATGAATTTTATTCTGCCGCAATAATATAAAATAAAATATGTTTATAATCACTCAATCTGTAGATAATGTAAATTTGCCAAGACAACAATACAAATAAAAAGGTAAACGGTATGACTTACAACTTATGAAGTAGGTTTTTCTAAGCTAAATTTATTCTCCAAATTTATACCAGTATTAGTATGTGTACAGTCCATGCAACTTCAGAGCACTTCAAATAATAACCTGACATTTCCAAACTTGTTACATTACATTCAGCCGATGATAAGCAAAAAGAGGATGACACGCAAGCGGTGGTTTAAACCTAAGACACACAAACACACACACACAAAAACACGCTGGAAATGATATCGCAAGTAGGCAAAGCGATATACGTGTGCCAGAGCGGTACCTGTGGAGAGGACCCTAAAAACAATTGTTTGTCTTAGCAAAAAGTAAATATCTAACATTGAAAGGATTACTCCTAACCTAACTAGCGTTTCATCTTACCTATAGATCTATCTATAGGGCCTATTGCCTGGTAATAGCCAGTCGAACAAAACGAATAGTGTCCATTCTAGAGACTTCTCCAAAATCAATATTCGTCAGTTCCAAGAATCGACAACAATACAGCAACAGCAATACATAAATTCTTTTAGAAAGATTGGAAAATAGAATTAATTCCACTGAAAGACTGCATGAAAATTTTGGTAACTTACCACGTGGAGGTAGGATTCGAATAACTCAACAAAAACTTTTATAGGTAACCTCCATGACCCTGGTTCGAGTCGAAATACTTAAATGTAACAAAGATATCATAAACTAATAGGGTCATTAGTCATTACTTGAACCAGTCCATGAGGATTTACACCTCGAAAAGGCCACAAAGGACGCCGGCTTATCGACTCCTCGCACAGACGGGACGGCGTAAAAAGAAAAGACCCTTCTCTCTCACGGAACGAGTTTCAACACCTTGACTAAGAAACATTACTGCCAACTTAACTTAGTTGAAATAGGGAGTCGAAGCGCAGGAAGAACCATCTACGTCACAGCTCGGTAAATCGAACTTCTACTCTACATCATATTCGCCAAGCGGCAAGTAAATACGCCTTAAAAGGAACCGTTACTTGGGAACGTCCATTCTTGAACCTGTCTAACCTAACTGACAAAATCATATAGTGTGCCTGTCTTACTGTCACTCATAGCTGAATGGCACTTTGACACTTAAGAAATGAAAACGCGAAATCTCTTCGAAAGATGAATAACACAAAAAGAAACAATACACCGAAACATAATTAGACAAATGAATTATAATATACATTAGATGACTTTTATGATCTCCAAATTGTTTGAGGTAGGTACTGCAAACGACTGGTTTAAAATAATAAACATACTCAAGGTTACATTTGTGTCGAACAATTGATAAGTTTTTATTAACTTTTAGATCAAAGAAAAGCTTGTGAGCATTTTTCCGAGTAAATAAAAGAGAGCTCGAGTATTTAAATTCAAAGACAATAGCCTAGTAAATTGAATGCACAACCAGAACCTATAAAAGAAGTTTCCGAATCTAGTCGAGTACCTACTGCTCAGAAAGGGGTAAAAACCAAACTAGGTGTTATCATCATATCATAAGCATCTAGTACATCATAAATAAAAATATATAAAAAGTGTATTCAATAACTTTCAAGACAAAACAAGGTAATGTACTTCATACACTGTAGCTATATTGGAATGATCGAAACTAAATTGTGTTTGTAATATAAAAATAAATATAAACTAGGCAAAGCAGTAGCATTTGTTCATGCCAAAATTTGAAAATGCTACAAGATTTGGTTAAGTCACTGCTAAATGAAGACTGTATATCATCTATGTTTTAAATTTGCCTAGTTATCAAAAAATGCCAAATATGGCCAAGTAAAGATGAAAAGTTTACAAATATTGTTGAGTTAAGATTGTCAGAATGCCTTGAAATAAGCAAAACTGAGTTTAAGGAGCAAAAAACACATACATTTTGATAATTTTGGGGAGATTTTTCCGCTAAATACTCTACTCGATCACATTAAAGGAAGAAGAGGTAAGAAGTCAGCCTCATATGGCCGAGCTACAGCACTTTCTGCACAGGATGAAAATAAATTAATTCATTGTTTAATTACTATGGAAAAGCATGTGGTCTCTCACGAATGGAAGTAATGGATTTAGTGGGCAAATACGTTAAATCGAATCAGCTAAATACTCCGTTTCAGAATGGTATTCCTGGAAAAGACTGGCTCTTTTCCTTTATGAAACGTCATAAGCTATCGGTTGAAAAGCCGGAAAATGTTGAGATATAGTCAAAAGCGGTCTTATCGTGCGGGTCCAAAGGTCACATTTTTTTATTAAATGTCATTCCTTTGACACATTTTAAGGCCCCCACAGACGTCGTTCTTTTTCGGCAGGATTACTCGACGTGCAAAACTGTTCGGGCAACCCGGTCGGTGTGTGGCAAAAAACCGTCGTGATTGCCGGCGTTCCAAATAATCTGTTTTGACTTGATTTTTCCCGACGGTTTTGAACGTCATCGTGCAAGTCGGCCCGTGTGTGGTGGGCGGACCAGTATTCACGACGAGATTTTTGACAATTTGTCAGTGTTGCAGGTATTTAATGTATATAAAATGGCTAACAATACTGAAGGAAAACGTGATTAAATAGCGAACAGTGTGTGGGCGCCACAAGGTTTGTGATTGCCCGAACAGTTTTGCACGTCGGGTCGAAAAAGAACGACGTCTGTGGGGGCCTTTACACGCAAAATCTGCCACGAATGAAGTTTTTACTGAAAATTGTGACCTTTGGACCCGCACGTTAAGATCGCTTTTGACTATAGCAAGAAGAAAGAGTGTTGACCCTTTTATAATAAATAATTATTTTGATTTAGTTTCAAAGAGTATCAAGAATCTTTGTATCGAAAACAAACCACATTTAATTTGGAATTTGGACGAAACAAGTTTTTGTTCCGATCCATCAAAAACCAAAGTCGTAGGAAAAAAAGGAGCCAAAGCGACCAGGACGACAAGCACTTCCGGCAGAAAAAACACATCAGTGCTTTTTGCATGCAATGCGAAAGGTGAAAAAGCCCCTTCTTTGATTATATTTAAAGGAAAGCAAATATGGACACATATGATGCCTCCAGAGGGAAAAGGATTTCCCGAAACTACCTATGCTGCCTCACCCAATGGATGGATGCAAGCTGACATCTTTGAAAACTATTTTAAAAACAGTTTTTAAAAACAATAGGTACTGAATGGCCAGTGCTTTTGTTTTTTGATGGGGATGCGACTCATGTTAGTCTAAACCTTATCCAAATGGCAATTGATACTCAAGTGACGATTATAAAACTACCGCCGCTTGGTAATGAAAGCAGTTAAAGACATATTGGTCAAAAACTTCCAAAAGCCGAATTTTCTGTACTCTTGGGAAAAATATGGGCTAGTCTTCCAGGTGAAGTTATTTCAAATGGTTTCAGCAAAGCGGGAATATATCCCTTTAACGATAAAGTAGTTCCAGAAGAAATATTTGATCCAGATGCGCTTCAGAGATGGAAAGATCAGTTAAAAGTCTCAAATCCTCCAGCTATCCCAAACGAGAATTGTCTAGAAAATAAGGCGACGACGCATAAATTTATATAAAGGTGCTCATCTCGTCAATATGACATGACGAGGTAAGAAAAATATAGGTAGATTGTCAGTTAGAATAGCAAAAGTCATTTGTAAATTAGCATTTTTAACAAACTAAACCGCAATATAGCAGTGGAAGAGTGCATTGGTGTTTGATTACCACAACTTCCCCAACAAGAATAGTATTCAGGCTCAACTCGCAACTCTTGCCCCCATAGAAGGTAACTCGACATTAGTTTATAATACCTACCTACAATAAATCAAATGGCCATCTATCTTATTTGGTACTTTTTACTTTTAGACAATTTAATTGTCATTTGTGGACCAAAAAACCATATGACAAGTACTGCTTCTACCTCTGCATTAAGCGCTGTCTCTGTCGGAGCCCCAAATGAACTTGCAGGTAATTTTTTAAATGTTATTTTTATTAGCTGACTAATTTTTTATGGAATGGGTAACTTTAATCTGCTATTTTTAGACGATATAATAAAGGAAATATCCGAAATTGAAGTGGATATTCAAGCCCCATCAACAAGTACCGCTTCTTCTATGGATCATTATCAATTTAGGTAGGTAGCTTCTTTTTTTAATTATTTTGGTATAAAAAATAAACCTTTGCTATTTTAGCAACTTTTCAAGTAGCGGAAAAATCAACCAAATGTAACAACAAATTAACTGAAACGTCTGCTGTTTCATTTGAAAACCTTATGTTAGCGTGCATGGAAAAGGGAAATAGTGAGAAACTGAAAAAGAGTAAAATATGCAATGGTGCGGAATTTATTACTGCGGAAGCTGTTCTTGAACGAACCAAAAAACAAGAAGAAGAAAAACAAAATAAGATATGTTTGGTGGCTTCAAAAAGGTTACAAAAGAAATATAAAACACCTAAAAACAAAAAGCGTAAAAAAATGAAAACAAAGAAAAAATAACAAGCGAAAATGAAACAAAGCAACCAAACATTTCCAGCTCCGAGTCTGAGAACGAAGACTTTATAACTATGATTGAAAATGAGAAAAAGGAATATGAAGAAGAAAGAAAAGATATTCCTCATGAACCAAGAATATGCGACAGGGTTGTCGTGAGGTTTTGTACAAAGAAAACAAAAAAAAAATTGTAAGGGCAAATCGCTGAGATTAAGGATGAACCTGTTGTGAAGTTTGTCTGAAAAGTGTCTGAAGCCAAATATTTTACATTGTTTCAATATCCACAAGTTGAAGATAAAAGTGAGATATTGCGAGAGGATATTGTTTCTGTCTTACCACCGCCCATTATAGATCGGAGGGGAGAAATTCAGTTCCAAGTAACATTTTTCAGTTACAAGGTTGAGTGATGAAGCATTTTTTGCTCGTTCTTTATGAAAAAAATTATTGTGTTTAGTATTAAAAAAATAATTAAAAACCGTTTTGTTTCTAAAGATATAAAAATTCCGCTCTTGCCCCAAAGTAAACTAATACAGTTGCGTACAGTACTAATATCAGTTTACGCACTTGTCCCATTTAATGGGGCAACAGCGTACCACTGTTGATTTTTTTCAAAATTCCCTGAAATTTTCCAATATATCAATTTTTCGAGTTTTTCCCTTTAGAAATGTACTGCAAACAAGCTAATGATATCGTCATAGGAAGCATAACTTATTCCTACATAACATAAAAAATACGACTTTGAGAAAGTTAACTTTTATAAATTTTACCCGACCTGACCCTAGCCTCTATCTCACGTAAAACATAAATATTCAAATAAACTACCGTCGCTTATTTGAATGTTAGCTGCTGTTAGTCTGGGCGTCCAGTTAATGCCTATAATAATAGGTTGATATTTCAATAGTAATTATCTATCAGATTTCAGATAATTTTTGATTACCTTTGCACTGCCGTTACTGAATCGAATTCTGTTTTAAATCAATTCAATTTTTTATGGGCTGATATTATCTGTTCAACGCTGGCTAACAGTACTAGAGCAATTATAGATAGAAAATAGTTTTATTAATCCACGTTGCTGTTTAACACTGGTAGGATGAGTCAGATTAAAAAAAAAGAATAAACATAGAAAACAAATGCCAAACAATCTATAATAATAGAGTAATTTCTTACTCAAAAACTGTATTAAAACAAAATAACCTTCAATTTATGCTTAAATATCGGTTTCAACCGATGAAAAAAATAAAATATTATGTACCAGCATAATAAAGCGACATTTTTGATACCATGGGTTAAAAATTTTCCTCTTCTGCGAATGTTTTACATATGATGTGTCGCCGTTTGACGTACAAATTAATATCTTTGCTCGCATAACAATATCACCTGTTCAAATTTTCTTAACACTAAATAACTTTCAACACGAATGTTGGGGAAACACCCAACATGTGTATAACTTTCGTTTTTCACCCTATAGTTTGGTGATAACACCCTGTATGTATGTAGTATAAATGAGCCATAATCAAACTCCGAATATATTTATTTAACCAAAGGTAAACAGAAATTTGTGCATTTAAAGCATTGTATTTCAGTTACTTCTTAGTCCGAACCTGAATTGTTTGTATGCAACAATTCTCGTAAAGCAAAATGACACTCCGTCAAACAAATCTTTCTCAATTTAATATGTCAACAATATGTCAAAGAAAGAACATGTTCTACCCTCTCAAATGCATCAGACTCCGTGCAATTCATTCCCGCGAATTTCCCACTCTTTCAGCCGACTTTCAGTTTGTCGCCTGCCGGTAGGAAAATTTAGATTTAGTGCCTTACAACCACTTAAACGTGGTACATCGGTCCAGACACAGCTCTGTATTAGTGCAGTTCATCCGTTCACTCGAATAGCAGTAAAAAGCGCTGTAGCTGCATCGGGGCAAAGGTCAAATCCTTTTAGGCCATTTTCTCATTTTGTTTGCACAGATATTTATAGAATATTTGCTGTACCTCTGTTCTCTTTGCTTGGACAAAGAACTCTTTTGGGCATTTTAACGCAATTCCGGGACAATACAGAATCGTAGTGTCTCCCTTGAAGAAGATTGTAAAATAGCGGATGGAAATTGGCGGTAGAGAAATCCATTCCAATACAAATAAATGGAATCAAATGTTTGAAGGTTTATATAGAGAGAATGACGATGAAAATAGCGGTAAAAGTTCGCTCGCAGAAAAAAGTCATTTTGAGTGCTGCAAATTAAAGCTTTTTATCTGTTTGGTGTGTACAAAGTGTGGCAAAGGGTGTCATAAATCCTGTATCAAAAGCGATTGGCTAGGGAAGGTCAATTTAATCGATGAAACGCGATTAATTTGCTGCGAAGATGTCAAGGCCTAGATGAAGTTGTCAAAGCCAAAGATGAAGAAATACAGCTTCTGAGACTGCTGATTGAAGAGATGCAAGGTAAAAATATCCTATTACAAGAAAACAAAGCCCTCCTTGAGGAAAAGCTTAAAGAATCAGTACGAAAATTGCAAGAATCTGAAAAAAAACATCCTTACTACTGGTACGGAGACGCAGCCGCAGCTCCCGGTGGATGCTCGAAAGGGTAAATACAATGAAGTTGCGTCAAAAAAGGTTGGCCAAATCGAATGTAGCAACAACAACCAATCGAAAGCTACTATAGCGGTTGCTACGACTCGACGGGGAACCCAAATCCAACTACGCCTATCGTTCCTAAAGTGATACAAGAACCTCTGGGAAAGGAAACTGAGGATGAATGGATACTGGTGAGTCTTGATCGAGTCGAACAAGCAACAACATCTTCGGTTGTCGGAGTGAAAATCTAGAAATTTTCAGTGAAATAATGTGCATTAAATATTTCTTTACATATACTGTTCAATGCTAATGTTCGCGAATATGTATGTCAATTAATTTTAGTGTAAATAGTGCTAAATAACCTAAATAATTATAAAAAAACTGTTTAATATTTGTTCTTATCGTGTTTGGTTTTGAACAATCATATTTATTGTGACTGAAATTCTTTACCAGTGTTGCCAGATTGATGTACTCCTCTTTCCTGGGGGATAATGGATAAAACAAAATGATGATGCAGGAAAGTTATCTAAAAGATTGTTGCGTTCAAATACTCAAAGAATGCAAAAGGTAAAGGAAGTTGTGGAAAATGTATCACCAAATATCAGATATACAGATTGTAAACAATGAAGAACTAAAGGATAATAAAGAATCTATGACAGAGATTATTTTTACTCTTCGTAACAGACTATCCGATCAAATGTCAAGAAATGAAGAATTGGATTTGGAATGTAGAAAAAATGTAGATAAAATAGAATTTTTGATTCGTGATCTAAAAATCAAAAAGGGGGAAATAAAAAATCTATCTAGCATAATAGAAAAATTAAAATTAAAGGTTGAACGAAACAATATAACAAATAACGTGATTGTAGATTCAGTCGCTTGTCAAACAGAAATTTCAACGTCTTCAGCAGGATCATAGTGCGCAGAAATTGTGGATTCAAAGATTCCAGAAAAGGAAGGTATTTTAAATTCAGTAGCTTGTCAAACAGAAATTTTAACATTTTCAACAGGATCACAGTGCGCAGAAATTATGATTTCACAGATTGCTGAAAGTGAGGGTATTTTAAATTCGGTCGCTTGTCAAACAGAAATTTCAACGTCTTCAACAGGATCACAGTGCGCAGAAGTTGTGGTTACAGAGATTCCAAAAAGGGATGGTATGTTAGAGCAAAGCAATGAATTGGGGCCAGTATGATTATCTTTACCCAAAGTAAGTACGAATACATCTATTATGTATGTTAATGGAGGACCTACCGTTGACTCCGGTGGTTTGCCTAAAATATGTGTTACCCATGAACTTAATAAACTAAATAAGGTACTTATTTTTGGAGACAGTTCTGCTTTAAACTGCTCTCCAATTTTACAAAGATTTTTAAACAGTGATTAGTATTTAGTCGAGGGTTGGGTTAAAACTGGTGCAAACTTGAATGAGCTGTCAAATTCCATTTTTAGTGCTACAAAGAAATTTACTTCTAAGGATTATGTTGTCTTAACCATTAATGTGAATTATGTTGCTTTCGTTAACAAGCAAATTCTTGAACATCTCTTGTCCGTAGGAAAATTCACTAATCTTATTATTTGCTTAAAATATGACTCTTCTTACCCTAATGTTGTTTATGACAAGATGTTATATTATATTAGTGAATTTTCTTTAAGAAATAATGCTTCAGTTAGGGTCTTGTATAACGTCAAACGAAATAATAAATATCGTTTTACGAAGACAAATATCTGTAGAACTATTTTTAATTATATAACCCAAACTAACAAAAATAATATTGTTTTGATATCACTACCTACTCACATCACTTCTAGTCATATTATATCTAGTCAGTCTTCTAGTTTAGAAGTTGAAAATTTAAATGTTCTTAGTTTAAGTCAACACTTGGATGAGAGTATAAGTGCAGTCAAGACTGTTAATTTGGAAAATGATGGGCGTGGCATAGGGCAGATTGGTGCTGCTTCTGAGATTACTGATTTGGTGGTAAATGAACGATATTGTAAATCAAGGTTCAAATTCAGAAGTTGTAAATAGCGCTTTACCGGTTGATAATTCTATAATTGGTTCGCCGCAAGTCAGTGCCAACAATCAGCAGTCCAAATTTTATACCCACGCCTATCACAGATAAGTTTTCTGGAATAACTAACGATGGTAATATTTGTACTCAGTCTAAAGAAGGTTTAGTAAACAATATGTTTAATATATGTCACGTTAATGTGCAGAGTGTGTTAGATAAATTAGATGTCATTGTTGAGTGTTGTGTGGAGATGTGTGGTGTGATTCTGCCTGAAAAAATGTCTATATTATGTGTATATAGGCCACCTAGTGGCGATTTTGATTTATTTTTTGATTGTTTGTCCAGAGCTGTTGAGGTCTTGGTGTTCTACTCTAAGAATGTTGTTGTATGTGGCGACTTAAATATTGATTTTTCAAAGGGTTCTATTAATAGGTCTGTACTGTGCGATGTCTTTAATTCTTTCAATTTAATAATAACTACTTTTTTGCCTACAAGAATATCTACAAATAAAATTGGTAGTGAGAGTTCTAGTATTATTGATTACGTTTACACTAATTTGCCTGATGAAATGTTTGAATGTTCAGTTATGAATCCGCATTTGGGAGATCATCTCTGTCACAAGGGTCTCTCTTGACACAAGAGTGCAATCTTGTGATCAGGCAGTTGTTGAATTTAAAAGAAGTTTTAGTGACAATAATTTGTCAACTTTGAATACTGTTCTAATCAATGTTGACTGGTCGTTTTTGTATGGTGTTGCTGATGTTGAATCTGTATGGAGTGTATTTATTGAGACAATGAGATATTATTTAAACTGTTACTGTCCGTTAAAAAGATGTAATTTTAATCAAAATATGTAAAAAAAGAATAATGTGTGGTATGGTCTTGAACTTAAAAATCAAAAAGAAATTCTAAGCAACCTTTATTTTTTGCATAAAAGTACTAACTGTATTAACGTCAGAAATCTTTATCTTGAAGAGAAAATGAGTTATAGGAATATCATAAGAAAAGAAAAGAAAATACTTTTTACGAACAAAATTAATACTGCCCAGAATAAGACTAAGGAAATTTGGAAGCATGTTAATTCAAAATTAAACCGCAAAGCGGAGGAAAAAATAGATATCACCCTTGATATAAAAGGCGTGCTATTTGATGAGCCCCTTAAGGTTGCTGATCAGTTTGTTGAATATTTTAGTACTATCTTTAATATAAAATTAATAGAAGCTTATGCCCAGAATATGTCTTTGCCTTGTACTACGATGGTATCTATCCCCCTTTCCATTTTTGTTAATAATGTTGAGAAGAGCTCGGTAACAGAGATAATTAAGTCGTTAAAAAATTAAAGTACTTCAGCTTTGGATAGTGTAAATGCTCGTTTATTAAAAGCAATTAGCTATAGTATTGCAACACCTCTGGCCTATTTGATAAATATGCCCATTTCACATGGTATTTTTCCCAAAGTCCTGAAAAAAGCAGCTGTTGCACCAATATATAAAAGAGACGATCGCACTAATATTGAAAATTACAGACAAATTTCAATACTAAGCACTTTCTCAAAGATTTTTGAAAGGATTATTTATGATTGCATTTTAAAATTTTTGGATAAAAATGATATTATTACAGATTGTCAGCATGGGTTTCGCAGAAATCGATCAATCGAAACTGCCTCCTACGATTGATTGTTGAATTTTGTCTGTTCGGAACTGGATCAAGGCAAGTACGTTATGTGTTTAATGTTTGATCTAACTAAGGCGTTTGATACGGTGAGTGGGGAACATTTATCTAGGAAGCTTTTTAGCATGGGTATAAGGGGGACTGCTTTAAAGCTTATTGATTCTTACATGTCATGCAGGAAAATGTTGGTTAGGTACAAAGATTGTGAGTCGGATCTAAGATATGTTACTTTAGGGGTGCCCTAAGGATCGGTACTGGGTCCCCTCCTCTTTATGTTATATGTTAATGAATTGTCTAATGTGATATCAGAGGGTAGGGTTACCATGTTTGCTGATGACACTACTATCACTGTATCTGTTAAAGCCTCGAATGAACTGGTATGTATGACTGAACGGGTGTGTGAAGAGTTGAGTATTTGGTGCCAGCGTAATCAGCTAATTTTGAATTGTAAAAAGACAAAATATATGAATTTTCATATTGGAAAACCACTACCTCAAATTATTAAAAGTAAAAATAACATAAAAGTGACGAATTGTGCTAAATTTCTGGGAACATGGTTGGATGAGAATTTGACATTTGAGAGCCATGTCGAACATGTGTGTCGAAAATTAAACTCAGCCTTTTTGCAATTCTTCAGATGAAGTGTAGTCTTGATTTGTGTGGCCTTATGAGCATGTACTACTCTTTGGTCTATAGTCACATATCAAACAATATTGTATCATGGGGAAGAAGTTGCTTTGCATGTAGAGTTTTAGTTGGTCAAAAGAGAATATTGAGATTGATCTTTAATTTAAAACCATTTTTTAGAGAACATCATATTCTTACTTTTCCTTCAATTTATATATTTAAATGTGTTGTTCATGTCAAGCAGAATTACAGCAAATTCGTTGCCCTGGGCCGTAATCACGGCTATAGCACTAGAAACGGTAATATTATTTGTATCCCCACCCACAAAACTACCATGTTCAAACGTTCACCTATTTATAATTTTATAATATTATATAATAAACTTCCTGACAATCTAAAAGCCATTGAAAATTGTGCTAAATTTAAGTATAAAGTTAAAAAAAATTTGGAGGAATTGGCTTTCTACTCCATAAATGAGTATTTAAATCACTAATATAATCCTCTTAACTCTTTTTATTGCCTAAATTTGATTGTCTTGTGGTTTTCATACTATGTTTTTTTCTGATATACCTAAATGTACATTTAATGTATCCAGTTAAAGAATGTTTTTCTTTGTTGTCATTTTAATAATTGTATAGGTACTTAATAAATATTGTTCGTGTTTAACGGTTTTAAACAATATTGTTTATTTGACTGTACTATACTGTTGTGCTATTTTATAATTTTGTATTATTTTTATGTTTTTTTAAATTTTTGTCTTATTATATTCATGTATTCTTGTGTTGATATGTATAGGCGTCCCACTCTAAATATAAAAAGGAAGTCATGCATTCGAAATACATGACCTTAATTTTATTTGACTAGTGTCTCGTGACACACAAAGGGTATACTTATATTTTAAATTTAAATTTTATTTTAGTTGTAAGTATAACCAAATAACGAAACCAATGCTGCGAACAGTTTTAAAGGTTAATAATAAAATTTCATTTCATTTAATTTCATAACAGAAAAATGGCAAATTTTAACCCAAAAGTGAGACCTAGCCCAATAAAAGGTAGTATGGCCAGTTAATAGGCTTTAATATGGAAGTAATTAGTCCAGATTCGTTTGCCTCTTTCCTATTCCGGAATTTTAATAACGGCACTATAGAAGAATTTAAATTTAGACTTGCTTCTTTTGTAAATGATTTGCTTGGCCAAACTGACGGGACTTACTTAATACCAACTTTTTTTAATACATTTCAGAGATATTTTGATGTAACTTTCCCATTAAAACAAGGTAAAAAACGGAAAGAATTGCATAAAACTAAGTTCACTGATGAATTATTAAAACAAAGGGAAGAACTAGCAAATCTTAATTGGTTAAGAAAAAAAACAAGTAATGTTGGTGTCCATACAAAATATAATGAACTTAAACAGAAAACTAGAAATAATATAAGAAGAGAAAAGATATTGGCAAATAATAAATTAATAAATAATGCAAAAAATAAAACTAAAGCAAGTTGGGAACTTATTAATAAACTTAATAATAAACAGAGTAAAAATAATGCAATAAATGTAACTAAAATAGTGGATACAACAATAACAAACAAAAAGGAAATGGCGAATGAATTTGGTAAATATCTCTCTGTCGTTGTGTTGGATAAACTGCAGAAATATTTTCCCGCACCACAGTCTACAACATGTACTTATGGGAAGCTTGTCTCTAACACAATGTTCTTTATACCTACTACTCCCGCGGAAATCGCAAATATTATCAAATATCTACCCAACAAAAAGTCGACTGGTCCTGACAACATTTCAGTGTCTCTCGTTAAGGCATGTGTTGATGAACTTTCAGAAATACTGTCTATTATTATCAATACCTCCATAGAACAAGGCTTGTTCCCCGACCAGTTAAAAAGATCAGTAATTGTTCCAATTTATAAAAAGGGCGATCACGACAATATAGAGAATTATAGACCTATTTCACTACTCAGCGTGTTTTCAAAAATTTTTGAAATGGTGATTCATGATAGAACGACTAATTTTCTTAATGCGAATAGTGTTTTTTCCTCACACCAATACGGCTTTCGCAGAGGCCTTTCGACAAAGAGTGCTGGAGTAGACCTAACTCAGCATATTTTTGATTGTGTTGACAGAAATGAACATATAGTTGTATTGCTGTTTGATGTATCACGTGCCTTCGATTCAGTGGACCCGAAATTTGTAAGCGAGAAGTTGGAAAGAGTGGGGATTAGAGGAAATGTTAATTCTGTAATTGAGTCATTTATGACTGACAGACAGTTTAATGTAAGGATAGGGAATGAACAGTCTTCAGATTTTGTGATGAACTTGGGTACGCCACAGGGCAGTGTGCTTAGTCCGCTTATCTTTACAGTTTTTATAAATGACCTGGCAGAGTTTGTTAAAAGTGCAAAGATCTTCATTTTTTGTGATGACACAACAGCGGTTATTTCTGATTCAGATCCGGTAAACTTGCAACGCAAAGTCCAATCATGTCTGAATGAAATTAATGACTAGTGTAGATCTAATAAATTGATGTTAAATCATGCGAAAACAGATATGGTAGAAGTTCATAATAAATATAGAAAGCCACATAATTTTGTTTTTAATTTTGAAGGTAACTTGTCGGGTTCAGAATCATCTAGATTCCTTGGCATAATGATTGACAAATACTTGGACTGGTCTGAACATATTAATGTTGTATGCAAAAAATTAAATAAGACTGTTTATCTTATGCATAATCTAAAGAACTCACTTGACATCAAGGAATTGATGAATGTGTACTATAGCTCAGTTTACAGTGTATTGGGTTATTGTATAGTTTTGTGGGGTAAGGCCAAGGATATAGTGAGGGTGTTTGTGATTCAAAAACGTATAATTAGAATTTTATTTAATCTACCCTTCAGAGAATCATGTCGAAAAATCTTTAAAGAGAAAAGGATTTTGACAGTGGCTGGAATTTATATATTAAAGGTTCTTGAAATTATTTTAAAAAATAAAAGCAAGTTAATCTCAGTAGGTGATCGACATCAGCATAATACTCGTGGTAGAAATAACTTACTTTTTACTGGACATACTCACCAATTCTATAAAAAGTCACCTTTGTATTCTGGAATCCACCTTTTTAATTTGCTGCCTATTGAAGTTAAAATAGCTAAAACGCTAGTAAATTTTAAGACTAAAGTTATAGCACTACTTTTTAGCGAAGTCTTTTATACGGTTGGAGAGTTTGAAACCTTTTTACAAAGATTATGAATGTCTTATGTTAAGTTATGAAATGGGAGTTACTGTGTATACCAAGTATAATCTGTAGACTACTATGTTATATTGTTATCATTGTTTACCGTTTAAGAGTTGGTCACTATTGTATTATCTTTTATTTTTTACTATATGAATATTGTATATTTCATATATCTTGCCAACTTCCTAATAGGGGAAGATATATTTTTACCTTACTTTATATAGTAATTGTGACGTGTCTATGCTATGTGTAATAGTATCTAAGACAATAAAATTATTTTGATTTGATTTTGATTTTGATTTGGCGATTAACACGGGACTGGAAGTCGCGGACAGTAGAAACTCGGCCTGGCTGTTTGTGTCAGGTTTGGACGCAGATGGCACCCCCGACGAAATAAAAAGTTAGCTTAAATATAATGATGTGGAAGCAAATGATTGCGAAAAACTAAAAACGGAAACTGAACGTAAATACAGTTCATTTAAGGTTCAAGTTCCACTGGATTGCAAGGAGAACGTTTTAAATGGAAGCTTCTGGTCCGTAGGTGTTATTGTTAATAATTTTTTAATCCTGAGGAAGATAGGAGCCCCAAGCAGGGGCAGCACAAGGCAGGAAGTTTACCCAAAAAAGAAGATAAACATTCTCCCCTACAATGTAAGATCGATAAGGTCCATAATACATGAATTTGAGGCAGCAATTGCTGACAAACAACTTGACATTGTCTGCCTGACTGAGCACTGGCTTAACGAACTTGAAATCAGTGTTTTGAATGTTGAAACCTTTCAAACTGCAAGTTATTCAGTAAGAAAACTTTATAGAGGTAGAGGTACTGCTATTCTCATTAAAGAATCCTTAGACTTTACTGTGATAAATCATTTTAATGATATCAATGTAGAAAAATGTATAGAATCCTGTGCTGTATTAGTGAAACCATTGAATCTTGTAATTGTTTGCATTTATAGGTCGCCTACAGGGGACTTTGAGGCTTTTCAGGATGCAGCGGAGTGTATACTGTCTCAGTGCAAGGGCAAAAGGGTAGTACTAGCAGGCGACTTTAATGTATCTTTTGGGTCGGGACAAAGTGAGTATTATCATTCTTTTTAAAATGTATGGTTTTGAGTGTCTGATCAAGGAGGCGACACGTGGGGATGCCTGCCTGGATAATATTTTTCTAAACTTCCAATATAATTCCTTCGTGGTTGACATTGTGGATTTTCATCTCTCTGATCATAAGGGCCAGCTTATTAGTTTTAAAACCACTGATAAAGTAACTAAAGCTGAAAAAGTAATTTTACGTCCAATAACGCAAAAAGACCTCTTTGAGTTTCATAATATAATCGTGAAATTTTTTGAGAGTAACGATATCTTTTCTGCTAGCCAGTTTGGTTTCAGGCAGGATATGAACACAATTATTGGTATTCTAAGTCTTACTGACAGTATGCTAGAGGCATTTGAACAACATCAATACTTGTCCTGTCTGCTTTGGGACCTTAGCAAGGCCTTTGACTGTGTGGCGCACGGCCTCCTTCTCAGCAAGCTTAAGCATTATAACTTTTGTCAAAATGGTGTCCGTCTAATTGATTCTTACTTACGAAACCGATATCAAACAGTGCGTGTAGATGGGGTGTCGTCTGCTCCGGCGCATATCAATATTGGAGTACCCCGAGGATCCGTTCTAGGGCCGATCTTATTCTTGATCTATATTAATGATTTACCCCTTATCAACTCTATAGAAAAATATGTGCTGTTTGCTGATGACACCACAGTGTTTGTGGCAGGCGAAATTGAGCAAATTGCTGGGTAGGGGCTGACTGCTGCATAGTTGGTGGTTGAGGAGTGGTTCCTATCGAATAGGCTTCTGCTGAATGCAGATAGGACCCAGAAAATGCTGATAGTGCTGAGACTGTGTAAATGTGAGGTGCATGCGGGGAATGTGTGCAGGAGGCTTGCAAGTGGTGTTTTTGTGCTGAGAAGCTTGAGTGGATGTGTATCAATTGATACAATGAAAACAGCTTTCTTTTCACTGTTCCATAGCATTCTGTCCAGTGATGTAAAATTACCGTAATTTTTATTTTTGGTTATTTACGCTGGTAATTTACGAGTGTTAATTACCAAAATTAATTACCGTGGTAATAAATTTGTGTCGTAAATTACTGTGGTAAATAACCGTAATATATTTTTGGTAAATAACAATAAATTACAGTAATTTACCGTAAACTGCAAGTAAACTAATAGCGATTTCCATTCGTAAATTAATGTAAATTGTGTATATTACTGTCTTTTGGAAACCTCCAACTAGTTTACAAATAAAAATTGCTATTTTTCCAAAGAAGCATGTACATGTATAAAAAAATATCTTGTCATAATCATGTAATTACCACTTGGGAATGAAATTACGGTGTGTGTAAGTATCGGTGCAGGACAAAGAGTTGTTTCATTTGTTTGTGAATAAAACATTGTTTTTTCCTTAAATATTATTTAATTTTAACACGAAAGCAACACAGAAGATCAAAATGAATGGCAATGAATGACAGCCGACAGTAAATCCCCGGTTCGGCTAATAACCGGCAGCCGGCAGTAAATCCCCGAACGCATACTGTTCATATTGCTGACAAACATGGTACAGGGTGATCCCCTATAATGTCGCCCCCTTTTAACTTTTTTATTTTTAGTGTCTCAAAAAAATTAAAAGTATGTTTATGTAGGTATTGAAAAATACTTTTTTTCTGCGTATAAAAAATATTGGAAAAATGATCAGTATACAGGGAAAAACAAAAAGTAAATTTTTTCAATGGATCACCCTATATATGAATTTATTTTTCGATTCCTCGTAAAATTCTAAGCATAATTTATGTATGAAGTTATACCTCTAGAGTTAGTAGTTTCACAGCTATAAACGGTTGAAAATCGATACTTTGGCTACTTTTCACCTTGGTAGCAAGAAGGCTATTACAAATGGAGTAAAATGAATTTCACATTCCTATCTTAACTTTCCAAGAGCTATCTGATGGTGCTAACTAATGGTACCTACAGAGGTACCAGATTTGGTACCTAGGGTACCGCCTGCCAGTTCCTTTCAGTTCCTGAAAAGGAAGATAGGAATGTGAAATTCATTTTACTCCATCTCTAATGATCTTCTTGCTACCAACGTGAAAATTAGCCAAAGTACCGATTTTTAACTGTTTATAGCTGTGAAACTACTAACTCTAGAGGTATAACATCATACATAAAATATGCTTAGAATTTTACAAGGAATCGAAAAATAAATTCATATATAGGGTGATAAAGGGTATCCAATGAAAAAAAAATAACTTTTTGTTTTTCCCTGTATACTGATCATTTTTCCAATATTTTTTACACGCAGAAAAATAGTAGTTTTCCTAATCAGTGTGCAAAGTTATGTTTTCCCGCACGCGAAAGCAGTTAGAATATTAATGTTGTTAATAATAATAAATAGGTAGTTATAAGTTGATGTTTTTGATGGCAATAAAAATTAAGAAAAAATGTAGTTATTTCACTCATAGAGAAACATTGTTCCTAACACGTACGCAAAGTAGTTTACCCCCACTTAAAGCCTACCTGAACTTTTATCAAGTGTGATTTTATAAGTGTATTTGCTTCCCGCACAGTGTGCAGGAAAGTGCTACTTTGCATATGCAAGAGTGTGCGCAAAGTAAATTCTTTGCGGTCACTCGTAGAAAAAGGTATTTTTCAGTACCTACATAACTATACTTTTAATTTTTTCGGGACACTTGAAATAAAAAAGTTAAAGAGGGGCGACATTATAGGGGATCACCCTGTACATTACAACAAAATACAGTAAATAACGTTAAATTACGGTAAATAAAGTTAATTATTTAGCACGAGAACCAGTAATTTTCTATATAACTTATCAGTAAATTACGGTAATCAATTTCTGGTAATTTACGGTAAATTACAGTAAATTACCACGGTAATTTATCGGTAATTTACCACTTCACATAACTGATTCTGTCATATGGTATTCTCGTGTGGGGTGGCTCTGCACATTCGGCCAAGGTGTTTGGGCTGTAAAGAAAGGCCATTCGTATTATAGAAGCTCTCGGATACCGGGAGGACTGTCGGCGAGCTTTTCCGGTCATAATGTACTTACCTTTCCCTGTGTTTACATTTTAGAAAATGTTTTGCATGTCAAACGTAATCAGGATAAATATCCCAATCACGCTGATTTTCATTCATATGACACAAGGAACAAGACAGAGTTGGTTGCCGTCCGCTGCAGACTGAAGAAGGGCCAGAGTCGGCTTGGGTTTTTTGCGGTGAAACTGTTTAATAGGCTGCCTGTATCAATTAGGTCTCTACCTATTACTAAATTTAAAAATGCTGTTAAGTCCATTTTGCTTTTAAATTCCTTTTACAGCACAGACGAATATTTAAACCATACTTGGAATTACTTTAATTTGAATGAGTATTTACTCTATTTTAATGTGTATGTATTCGTATGTACTATCCCTAATTTTTATTTTTTTTTTAGTATTTATTTTTATTTGTGTGACTTGAAATTGTAACCGCCAAATGATGTAATTTGAAAAAAATTTAAATGTATTACTCTTTGACTTGTGTAAACACTTATTTGTGTATTTTGACATGTAATATATTTTGATTTGATTTGAAACCTCAAAGTATTTTCAGTGTGAACGAAAAGTTGAAATTTTAAAGACAGAAAGCAGTTAATTTAAATCAGTTCAGATTTAAATAATCAAGACTTTTCTTTTGTAGATAGTTATTACTAAGTAACTTGTATATTTAGTTTTATGTGAGTGAATGAATGAATGCGTGACAGTAGGGTAGAAATTGTATATATTTTTGCATTATTAAAGTACATAATACCGACAATACTTGTTTCAATTCACAACCTATGTGTAAAAACCCCACCACCCTATTTTAATACAGTCCACTAATTAAGGTGGTTAATTATTTAGCTAATTACCAAACCCACCTTTATGGTAATAAATAATTAAAAAATTAATTTGTTTATCCCGACCAATGAATCCTTAGGGCATACGCCAAAAATAGTTCTATTTATTATTTTTTTGCAAAGTAAAAATTATATTAAATTATTGGGTGACTCCCATGGTAAAATATGAAATGATAATACAGATTATTATCGTTTCGTAAAATCGACACCAGTGCAATGATCGAAAAATCGCTTTTATAGTTTAAGCTATCTAAAGCCTATTATTCAGAGGTTCGAATGTCGCCAGCTACACTCTCACTGGCCAATAGGATATAAGTGACGTCAGAACCCATAACCTGCTCCACAATGTCGCCAACTCGCTGTCGGTGTAGGTGGTTTGAACTTTGAATCAAGTTCAATTGGTTGACATCATCGTGTCGTGATGGTTGTCACTCGACATTGAAAAGGCAAGGAGTGGGGGGATCTGTCGCGGGCGACAGTCAACGCTCTGCGAACTAGGCTTAAAAGACGGCTAGGCTTACATCCTACCTTTTCAAATATGAGGTACATAGCAATAAAATTTGCTACTAGTAGTTAATTTTCATGAGATATTGGTGCATATATCTCACTGTCCCATAAAAGTAGATAACAGCATAATACTAAGATGCCTTACAGTTAAAGATAAGGTAAAGGAATTGATGCAGCGTAAATTAATATTACTTAGCTTATTCCTTTCCAAATCTAAAATATATCCTATTTTACATAAATAATTTGCTACATACCAAATCTTTATGACGCTCTGTTCATACTGTATTTTGTGCCAGTAGAATTCGTACCTGGAAAGAAAAACAGATTATTGTTCAAAATAATATTTCCATCTCAAAGGTATATTGTTAACAATGCAGCTCATAAACTTGGCTGTTAAATAAATTAGCAATTTACTACTTCACAAAACGACATTCAGCTTTGCATATAGATATTTATAAATTCTGCTAAATTAATAACAAATGTTTTTTTCTATTATAATGCTTTGTGTTTACTAATACGAAATTCCATTATAATGCCAGTTGTTTTTCTCCTATTATCTTTATTAGTTTTCTGAGGTTTTCCCATTTGAATCCATGTTGGTTTATACATTTTGACGTCAGTGGTGAGTTTGTGTTTTACTTAGTTCTGGTGGTTGATTTGAAATGGTATTTTGTACTATTTAATGTATTGGCGATTGAATTCAGGCAGAGGCATAACCATAATGCGCTTAGCGGGTCCTTGACAAATTTTTTAAATGTATGATTGCTCTCTAGGTGTTCATGATGGCTTATAGGAAATTTATTATAGTTGGATGTATTTTGTAAATTTGTAAGGCTAAATTGTGGGATAGAGTGGATAGCATTTTTGTGATTTACGTAACATGCTCCTAGGTTGCTTTTTGTTGTTCTGTGTTTTCGTTATTACAGAGTCAATAAAATTATTAACTGTGTCTTAGAATCTTGGTCGTTCTCCTGCAACCTGTTTGCTTTCCCGAAATTGCATAATAAGTGTTGATAAAGCACAAAGATGGCGCCGAGTGAGGATGATCCGCCCGATCTCAATAACAAAAAGTGCCTTTATTGTAAGAAAGAAGTAGAAAAATCGTTTGTGAAATGTGCAATGTGTGAAATAGTTCTACATGTGTCCTGTGCTCTACGATTTACCGGCCTAAGTGTGGCAAGTGCGAGCAAAGGCTTAGTTTACTGCCCAACATGTGCGAAATCTGAGCGGGAAAAGGAAATCAAAAGGGCTGTTGACTCAATTATGATTGAAAAGGATAAGGAAATCAAGAGCCTTACAGAAAACCTGGCTGGATTAGAGGACCAATTAGCCCTAATTTCGACCCAGGTAAATAATTCAAGGGAAATTATTGATGCTACGGCACTTAATAACCTCAAAAATACCGACAATAACAATGAAAAAAAATCTTAGTGAGAATGTGTTAATACGGAGGCTGCTTCGTGAGATGGAGTCCAAGAATGAAATTCTCATTGAAAACGCCTCTTTACTAAAGGAGAAAATTGATATTTTATCCTCAAAGTTATTATGCTATGATCAAATTTCCAATCCTACTGTTGGTAACACTGATCTGTCGAAAAACGAAACTTCGGCAACCAGTAAAACAGGAGATATCGAAACCGCAACTTATACCCATGTTGCCAATAATAAATGGAAGGACGCCTCTGACTCTGTCAAACAGTCAGCTGGCAAACCTAACCTAATAATTTCATCATCCGTCTCCGATAAAAACAAAGTTATTGGATCTGCTGTAGCTGATTTTGACTATCAATCGGTTCCAATTAAGCATAAAATTGGGGCTGGGCAAGTAAAAGCCGCCATACATCATGCTCAGCATCAAGCAAAAGTTCAGGAAATTCAGAGTCTGTGCGATGGCTCTGATAAAAATGACAATGGAGCTTGGCAAACACAAGGCAGGAAGAAACGTCGCTTTGTGGTAGGCCGCAATGAATCTTCACCTAATATTACTACTGTCCCAAAACTGGCATCTCTCCATGTATCCAGACTGGCGCCAAAAATACAACCCGAAGATTTACAAAAAATGTTGAGTGTCTCTTTCCCGGATGTAATTTGTGAATCCCATCCATCAAGATATCCGGAGATATACACTCTAGGTGTCTTAGATTCTGAATTGTTTGATGAGAGGTATGCAATTATCAGAAAGGACAGATCATATGGACAAACTCGAGGCGGAGGGGTGCTTTTGGCTTTAAAAAGGTATAGAACCTATAAAATAATAGAAACAAACTGTGATATAAATATTGACTGTGTTATAATTAAATTAAAAATCAAGAAATTATATATGTACATATCTGTTGTTTACTTTAAAGCAAAGGAAGGTCTTGAAATTTTTGAAAGCTTCTTAAATTTGTTTGATAATTTGTTAATGTTGAATATTTCTAATGTTGATATTTTGGGTGATTTTAATGTTCCTAGCTTCCAACAGAGTCAGGGTCCAGCCTGTGAGGAACATGTCTTGTTGCAACAATTTTTGAGTATGTATGATTTAAACCAATTTAATATGATACCTAATATGCTTGGCAGATATTTGGATTTGGTAATTTCTAACATGGCAGTTTCTGTTGTTTGTGGATCAGAGAGCCCATTAACGTCTGAAGATCCGTATCATCCTTCATTAATAATAAATGTTAATTATGGGGAACTGATTAAATCCAAAGAGAGAAAAATAAATGATAAATCTTATACTTATAATTATTATTCTAAAGGTGATTTCTTTTTGCTATATAACAGGATAAAAGAATGTACTGGCAGCGGAGGATGTTAATGTTGCCGTGGACTTTTTTTTACAAAAATATTTATAAATGCCTGGATGAATGTATACCTAGAAAGAGACTAACAAACATTTCATGCCATACCAAGTTTCCTAACTGGTTTTCTACAAACTTGATTTCTAAAGTCCAGAGAAAAAATCACCTACATTCTCTTATTAAGAGAGGTAGTGATGTTGAATTTTTAAAATTAGAATACATTTCTTTGAGAAGAGAAACTAAAAGGCAAAATTTAACAGAACTTAATTTATATAAAAAATCAATTGAAAGCAATATTAGTCATGATCCTCGTAGCTTCTGGTCTTATATACATAACAAGACAAAACAATTTGGACTACCAGTGGAAATGAGGTTTGGTGATGAATCTCGGTTGTCCATTGGACATTGCAAATGCCTTTGCTACCTTATTCGGGTCTGTGTATGGAACACCCAGTGGCTCAATTCAAGGTCTAAATGAAAGTAATAATAATGGGTTCAAATTTTCCAAAATAACTGAGACCGATATAATAAAAAGTATAAAAAAGTTGAAATCTAAGAGAACGACAGGTGTTGATGAAATACCATCTTACATATATAAAGGTTGTGTAGATCACTTGATCAAGCCCCTTTTACATATCTTTAATTTATCTATGGAGCAGGGTTGTTTCCCCGAGTCTTGGAAAACTACATTAGTTGCACCTATTTTTAAATCTGGTAAAAAGAATGAAATTGTAAATTATAGACCAATAAGCTTATTGAACACCTTCTCAAAAATGTTTGAACATATTCTTTACATTAATATTTATGAACAGTTTAACCACAAAATATCAATACACCAGCATGGGTTTATTCAAGATAGAACTACAGTTACAAATTTGAGTTTATTTTCTGAATATGCATCACAGGCCATTGAAAGCAAGGAGCAGTTGGATGTCATTTATACCGACTGTGCTAAGGCATTTGACAGGGTGGATCACAATATGCTTGTCAACAAACTTTTGAGCTTCGATTTTTCAATAAAGGCCGCAAATTTAATAAAGTCTTATTTATGGAACAGAAAGCAAATTGTCAAAGTGGGTAGGTCAAAATCAAATCAATATACAGCAACCTCAGGTGTTCCTCAGGAAAGTAACTTAGGCCCCCTGCTTTTCAATATATTTGTTAATGATTTGCCTGCTGTAGTGAAGTCATCAACTTGTTTGCTTTATGCTGACGATTTTAAGTTGTTTAAACAAATATCTAATGTTAATGATTGTATTGGTTTACAACATGATCTTGGGAGTGTTTACCATTGGTTTACTGAGAATAATATGTCACTGAATATAAAAAATGTATGGTTGTTACTTTTAATCGAAAATTAAATTATTTTACTCAAGATTACAGCATAGGAGGTGACATTATTCAAAGGAAAACTGAAGTGAAAGATCTGGGGATTAACTTTGAGATGAATTTAAAGTTTAATCAGCACTATAATTATATAACTAGTAAGGCTTATAAAGCTTTAGGCTTTGTCATTCGTAACAGTAAGAACTTTAAAACCAATACAATTATAATTTTATATAACACACTTGTTAGGCCTCATGTGGAGTATGCATCTATTATATGGTCACCAACAGGGCATTCTAATATCGATTTCATTGAAAAAGTGCAGAAAAGATTTTGAAGGTATCTGTACATTAGACAAAATAATGCATACCCTTACATGGTGTCCTATAGGTCTATGCTTGATTCTTTCAACTTTACAATGCTAAGATTGCTAAGTGTCTGTTTTGTTTCTTTATAATATATTGAATAACTACAAATATAGAAATATAGTTCTAATAAATTTTGTAAATATAAAAGTGCCAAAGATTAGACTGAGAATCTAACTAATGAGATCTTTTGTGTTCATCCAGGTAGCACATCTCCTCTGAATGTTATGCTTTGTGGTACAGGTTCCTTGGATTTCTTTTTCTCAAGTCAAAAAGAGATTTTACGTTGTTGCAATGGGCCAGGTCACTGACATGGACAATTTGCATTGTGATTTTATTAAATGTTTTGTTTGTTTTTATTGATTTTCTTTTATTTTTTATATAGTAGTTCATACTTACCTAGATAAGTGTTTTTTGTTTTGTTTTGTGTTTTTTATTTTTGTTAGCTCTGTAAGATAGGTAATTATTTAGTTTGTAGCTTTGCAAGTAATTACTATAATTTCATAGTGTTTGTAAAGTGAACAAATAAATAAATAAATGAATAAATAAATATTGCTGAAATTATTATTATTTTATATAATGTTTACAAACAAGATACTGGTCCATAATAATAAGCTGGATTTTTATGTGTTGTGGTTTTTCGGTTTTATATATTATGTTTTCCCTTCTGTTATGAACTGTGGTAATAGTTAAAATATTTACGTGGATAGTTGGCCATTTATGTATTGATGTGAAACTCTTTATGTCAAAAGTGTTGTAATTGATCTGATTGCAACACGTTTTTCCCATTAAAGTTAGCGATTAAAGATTTATTTAAAAGCAAACCTAGCACCGGAGAGTCGTGTTACAATGCCCGGCTCCGGTAGTGGAGTCGTAGAGCGCCACCAGTTTTTCTCAACTAAACTGAAAAACCTCCGCTGATGTTGTACGGGGTTGCTAGGCACGCTTATCAAACAAAGGAACTCAATCTTAACTAAACACGAAAACACAATCTATAATTTAAGGAACAATCTATTTGCTACTAAGTCTTTTTTTTTTAACACAGCAACAATACTATAGTAAAAATTTTCCAGTTTAAAGGCGACAAAGATTTTTATTTATTAGAATATTTTAGATGAATAAATAAATAAATATGTGTTAAGTATTATAGCATATTGTTGAAATTGTTGTATCTAACATGTGAAGGAATGTCAAAGACTATTAAGTAAGTAATAATAATAGTGGTACAATATGGTGATTGTACGGAGACCAATTCTGTTGTTAACACTCGGGACTGTATGCCTTACAACTAAATGCTCTAAACACTACAATCCGAAGTGATCACTTTGATTTTACCTAAGCTTATTACATATATGTACGCGTGCTAGTAGCTGCACCAATTATAAATATAGCCATAATATTAGGTAGTGTTAAATGGCCACAATAATCAAATCAATTGACCCGATAAATGAATAAAAAAGAATAAAATTATTGAAAACTATCTTAAAGCTCGACTGTCAATGCTTGATTTATATTAAAAAAAGGAAAATTAAGAGCGATTATATCAATCGGTCAGAAAAATAACTGAATAATGAAACTTGGCTCTTTTAAGGCACAATCAATAGTACAAAATTCATTATAATTAATCACAAAAAAAGAGATAAATGCTTCTGTACGATACCCTTTAGATCCGATTCGTCACACTCAGTAGTGGAGGTAAGAAGTACCTCTGATGAAGACGCCGGGCACCTGTAGTAAATCCCAAGTACTGCTACTCGAGGGCCTGAGGGTAAAACTAGCAGAGAACTTGTAGCCCGGTGATAAAATTGTAGCGGGGTAGCCCGGTGGTAGGATTGGCCCAGAGATAAGACTGGCCCGAGGATAGGACTGGCCCGGAGATAGGACCCTGTAATAACCCAATACGCATTAGACAAAGCCTCCTTACTTCAATAAAAAACTATAGCCCCCCTTGCATAAATATATTTTCTTTATAAAACAAATTCCCTCCAAAAATTATCAATGGACTTTCAATGACCATCAGCAAATAAAAGAAATACAGAAGGTACAAACAACTTGACTAAAAAAAAAGGGATAGACATGAATCACCCCTAAAAGAAAATAAAAACCTCCCCATATGATCAGAACTAAAGTCACATTAAAATAAAATTCAGATATGATGAAATGGAATAGATTAATAACACATGGGATGCAAAGCAAATTGTGGACAATGCACAAAAAAAAAGGTTAACACAGATAAAGCAATTAAATCGTTAATTTAGACAAAAAAAAACTGTAGCAATAATTACCTCGCTCGTGTGTGAGGGTTGCTGGAGATTCGACGGCCTCGGTCTAGTGAATGAGCTCGAAAAGCCTCTAGAAATAAGAGAAAATAGCCTTTAGCAACATGGCGTCCGCGTGCTTCACAAGCAATAGAAAAAAATAATTCCAGAGAAAATGCTTACCTAGTGCAGTAGTTAAATCCCGATAAATCGGTCGTGCCAAGACACAAACAGAAACCAACACAATATCCCCAAAGAAGGGTAGTATAAAATTACAATACTAAATGTTGAGTCACTATGATTGCACTAAAACAAATCTTCCTTTCGCCTCGAAGGGTATTTATAGAAGAAGTCTCTATTCGTTTCCGTCAATTTGCCTTTCCACTATCACGAGATTGGAAAAAAAGAACGTCGAATCATGAAGAAGTGATTAGCTGAAAAATGCCAAGTGATTCGATACGAGGAATAATTCTAAGATAATAAACGACTTAATTCTCGTTTATTATGGTAGTAAAACGACGGCGCCGGCGGCGGGAGCCACAATTAATGAGCCGAAATTTAATTGTTCAAGAAATACTAGAGAATATTCCCCAACAAAACGATGAACTTTTAAAAATCTAAATCGACAACAGCAATTATGGGAAATAGCCCATTCCTACTACCCAATGCTGCCAACAGTACCAACCGAATATTGCTAGGATTACAGCAGGCCGCGTGGAAAGATAAATATAAATATCTGAAATCAGCCGGAGCCGGAGGTCCCACAAAGTTTTATCAGAAGTTCTCAAAAGTTATGAAATATTTAAACCGAAAATAAAATATGAATTTAACGGATTTAATGAAGCTTAAAAGCAGGTTTTATTAACACAATTCTTAAAAATATAGAACGGTTTGCTGGGCATTCTACGGTAATGTAATATAAATTAAGCAAAGTTATACTAATAACACAATATCTTATTTTAGTGATTTGATCAAACCTAAGCGATCTGTGGTTCGCTTATCAACTAAAATAAATATAGTCACAAAGTGCCTGAGGGCTACATAAGAGAAAAGGATGATCGAAAAAGTTACTCAAGGCCAGAACAGTATTCTAAAAGCTAGTACAAATATATCATTAACCTATATGTAGAATAAAATTAACTTACATTAATAAATGCGGCACCCTTATGCTTATTGACAGCAAATCGAATCAATAAATTTAGAACTAATTAACCGAAGAGTATTGACATCTTTTCAATAATTCTTACCGCAAAATACAGCATTTTTGCCAAATGCAGCATATAAAATTAAATTTAAAAATATTTTACACTGGCCCAAATCGGACTGTTACATGATCATGATGAGATTTTTATAAAATTTCCCAGTTCCGTTGTTATTTTGTATTGATCGTTCTATTGTCTCTCCTTGATTATTTTTTTATTTTTCAATGCTGTATGGCTATATTTTATAAGTTTTAAGCATATTTCTCCCCAAAATTTGGTGATTTCATCGCTATTTGGTGGTATGACTTTGACTTCTTCTATTACTTTTTCATAGAATAATATTTCAATGCGATTCAAGTGCGATATCTGCTTTTATGTCATTGGATCCTTCGCACCTGCGTAGGCATGACAAGTATTTTGCTATCTTTTGTTTGAGCGCATCCAAAGTTTCTATAATGGTTTGTTCTTTATTTGGTATTATATTTTCAATGTGTTTTAATATTTTCTCTAATATGTTTCCATTTGCATATTGCGTTAGCTTAGCTATGTGTTTTCTCGACCTTATGTATTGTTTTCAATTCTTCTTTGAACTTAGGAATATTTGATGTGTTTGGTGTCCGGTTTTTGTGTTCTAAAGTTTTATGTTTGTTACGTTTTAATACTTTTGGAGCTGCTGCCTATTACTGCGGAAATTCGGTGCTTGTTGTGTCTATTAATGTTCTTGTTTCTCGTGTCTTTTTTAAAGAGTAATTTCGGAAGTATGTTGGGTTGCTGCCTTTCCAGATTGTCAAACTTGCTCCCATCTCACTTTTTAGTTCTTGTTTGGATTCAAGTATGGTTTATAGTTGCATACGTGTATTGACGAAACTAAGGACAAACACATTCAAAGAATCAGGAATAAAATTTGCAATGCCCCAGGGGCTTCAGGAATTTCTGGTCGGTAGCAAAGACAGTAAGTAACAACTTTACAGAAACGTCTCTCCCACTTTTGACAGACGAACGCGGCATCACGGCGAATACATCCGAGGAAAAAGCAAACATGCTCCCCAAAATGTTTTCATCGCACTCTACCTTAAACGTCCCCCAAGGCCAGGCTCTCCCGCCATATCGAACATTAACACTACCATGGCAGAAGTTAAGTTTCATCACCATGATATTCGTACAATCCTCAAAGAACTAGATACGCAAAAGGCATCAGGACCGGACGGAATACCTGCCATCGTGTTACAGAACTGCGGCAACAAAGTAACACCCTTCTAGATTTTTTTCTCTGTCTTACCGAAAAGGGATTTACCCATCTTCTTGGAAAGTCGCTCGAGTGCAACCTATTCCAAAAAAAGGCAAGAAAACCACGCCCTAAAACTATTGCCCAATTGCCTTGCTTCTAATAATATCCAAAGTCATGGAATGTGCAGTCAATCAGCAACTACCCAAATACCTCGAGACCAACAGATTAATTGGCGATAACCAATAGGGCTTTCGCAAAGAGAGATCGACAGGAAATATATTGGCCTATGTCACTCATATACAGGCAATTGAGAACTACGGACAATCTCAAGCGATTACGTTGGAAATTTCGAAGGCATTTGACAGAGTTTGGCATGACGGATTGCTCAACAAACTGCTGTCCTTCGGACTGCCAGCGTTCCTCTGCAGCTGGCTTGTCAGATTCCTTAAGAATCGATGTCTCCACGTTGCAGTTGATGGACACATCTCAGACACATTCACCATTAACGCGAGCTCAGGATGCAATACTTTCACCAATTCTGTTCCTCATCTATATTAATAACCTGCTGACCGAAACCAATAATCCTGTTTACAGTTGTGCAGATGACAGTCTGCCAATTTAGATTAGAAGAACCTTTACCAGCGACTGAGACTTATCACCGCAGCCAGGAACAAATTACAACAATTAATCAAGATCTGGAGGAAGTTCGTACTTGGGGCAACAGAAATTTGGACCAGTTCAATGCAGCAAAAACTCAAGCAGCCACGTTTACCAAGAAAGCCAATACGGAAGGCCCTGACATCATTATGGCAGGATTGGCCATCCTTTCATCCTCGCAAATCGGACTACTGGGTGTCTCGGTCAACATCAATCTGTCCTAGCATTACTACGTTGCTAACATCGCAAAATCAGCCTCTTAGAGGCTTGGTGCGCTATTTCGCAACAAAAAAACTTTATACACTGCAGCAGCTACCCTTGCTCTACAAAGCGCAAAAAAACCGTACTTAGAATATTGCTCACACATCTGGGGTGCCGTCGCAAAGCACACATTAAAGCTGCTGGATTCCATTCAAAGGAGAGCTATGCGTCTCGTCGATGACCCGGAGTTGACCCGGGATCTGGATAGTCTGAAACACCGCAGACATGGTGCCAAAATCTCTTTTATAGAGATATTTTCACGGCAGATGTTTCCAGGATTTGACCAGCCTCATCCCGTTCCCAGTCGCGACAGATGGCAAGAGTGCACCCGTTCGTGTTACAACTGGAAGCACCTAGAACGTCGCACATATTTAAAATGTCGTGAAGTTTTTCGTCCTCCAGAGGGTGAACGTGTATGTCTAGTTTAATGTTTAATTCAATTATGATCGTGTGACTTCTGTTTGTGAGTTTTGGTTTTGTGTGGGGATATGAGCTGTGGGAAACCCTCTGGTGCAATAACCTGGCAAGTGAGTATTCAAACGTTGGATCAATCTTTTGATCTATTCTCATATGCCCATAATGCAGATTTAAAAGGTTCGAAAGATTCTTAAACCTTTTCGAATGTAAATAACGGGTTGTTTTCCTAGTTTCAGGTAGCACTGAGGATGGCCTATTAGGCCAACAGCGTGCTGCTACGATTCTAATAAAAATAAAAATAATTTTTCAGGAAATATATATTTTTTTTGTTTTATTTAGAATAATGTTGAAGGAAAATAATTGCGGTAAAAATAATCTCGTAAAGTTTATCAAACTGTTAAGTTCCATAAATGTTAGGATTATTTTTATCTTTAATGCACTTATTCTGTCGTTATTATTTCAAATATCTAATACATGCGGTCGAATTAATAATTCGTCAGACAGGAACGTAATTGCAACATTATTGAATTTAATAAATTTCAGCCTATTAACCGTAAAGTTGGCCTGAAATTAATTATATTTCGGTGGTAATGTAGTATTATCACATTTAGCTCGAGGGGTTTGTGCCATTTTAGCCGAAATCAGTACATATAGTGCATTTAACGCAACGAAGTGAGTCTAACAACTACAACATGATTACTATATAGACTCATTGGGGACTGACATTCTCGGACTTTGAATCCTCGATACCAACTATATTAGTTAGATGATGAAATTCTGTTTTAGCTGAAAATGGAACGTCACAAACAGTATTATGAGCATTGCGGGAATGAGCGGTAGGCCTATTCTGTTTTGTAATTATGCGTATGCAGTGGCGAGTGACGACAATAAATATTCGATACACCTATTTGAAATGTTTATTTTACAGTTATATGAAATTGTAAGATAAATGTGTAATAATCAATCTGAAGTTTTGCCCCAAAGGGTATTTCAACATTCAACAAACATTCACTCGCGAACTTACTAACGTTACACCTAGTTTAAAACATTAGACCCACAACTTCCAAATATTATGTTAAACCTGATAGTGGTTCAGGATTACCTATTATTATTATTAGTGGAGCCTTGAGCTGGTGTTAGGTTTTAAATTAACTTTACAGGTAAGCTTAAACTTTTGGGTTGAAAAACTTAGCCACATGAGCATAGGTTTAATGTTAACGAATGCGGGGATCAGTGTTCCGAATAGTTGTGTTCAAGGTACGAGAACTTAAAATAGGAGGTATAAATATAAAATCAATAATGCTATGAACATTTTGAACAATCCCATTCATACACCGAACAAAAAATACTGCTTGATATGGACTGTAATGTCAAAGTTTACAGAATTAAAAATTTAATTCTGTAAACTTTGGTAATGTCTGTCACTGTGGAACTCACTTCCGGGACATCTGTTTCCCACTAATTACAACCTGCAAACATTCAAGAACCGTGTCAATCAGCATCTTCGCACACACACCGCTCGTCGAGCGCCATAGGATCGCCCTTTAGTGTGTGTGCCACTGCCATAAAAAAAAAAAAAAAAAAAAAAAAGGGGTAGTTCATGGCATGCAGTGAATACACAATAGGGAACTTGCATAAAAATTTAAATTCGAAAATAATATTTAAAAAAGTTTGTTACTAATGTAATAAAACGTGTATTTCAGAAAAAAAATAATTTTTTTGGTTTAGTAAATACAGCGAATTAAAATCACGTAAACATTCAAATGTTCGCCTAGCAATGAGAATGTTTTGCTATTGGGTGTGACGTCATAGCGTATGATGGGTCGCGGCACCAGCGGGCGGCACGGCGGCGGCAGTCGAGTATGATTGTATTGTTTAGTGTTTTGATATAGTGTGATTTTCGACTTTTATTTGTGGTTTATGTTCGTTTTTGTGTCATTTATTATTATTCAGTATGACTGACGATGGATTTGCTAAAGGACAATCAGATAATTTGCCTTGTATGGATATATTCTTGGTGACAAGTTTTATAAGAAACACCGATTCTTTTTCCCTTGGAGAAGTTCGTTGTGGAAAAAAATGGCTATGATTAGTTAAGAATATCTAGCTCTTTTTATTTCATAACTAAATGTATCAACATTTATTTATAGATCTGGACGACATTCATATAGAGATGCTGCTGTGGGATGGGTACAAGTTCGCAGAGAAAACAACATATGCACTATTCGAGCTAAAATTACCCCCGAGCATAATGTTAAGAAAAAACAGTATGCAGTAAGCTGTAATATTAACGAAGAATTGGAAAGTGTGACAGTTGTACTGTGGTCATGATTGTCTGGCTTCCTCAGGTATGTAATAAATGATGTTTTGTTATCTTTATGGTATTAAAGAGCTCATTTTTTTTCAGGTGGCTGCAAACATGTCATCGCATTTTTGATGTGGCTATATCGAAGAAGTGAGGAACCATCACCAACTGAAGTAGCTTGTTATTGGGCGAAAAGTAAGCTATCTAAACTTGGAACCTCTATAAAATACTTGACATTAAAGGACTTTGGAGCCAAGGAAGATTAAATTTCTGACGAAAATAGCTCAATGTTTTTAAAGGATGTTGAAGAAAAAGGAGTGGATAATCAATCCGAAAGCGAGCTAATGAAACATTTTAAACCTGATTTAATAGTAGATGACCTGGGGCTGTACCAGTTGATGATAGAATTTCTGTCTGGTCAAGCATCTATGTTGTGGTGAGGTCTGAAAATTTTTACCTAGAATATTTACAAATAACCAAGTAGAGAAAAATCGAGTTAAAAATATAGCTATGAAATATCATCGACCTGAAATAACTCCTGACTGCAAATTAATTAAATCACATATTATTTTAGTTATATGATCAATATAGGCAATTAATTATTATCAATACAGGCATGAGGTGCTAAAAGAGAAAATTCTCTTACTCTACGTATAACCCTTTCAACATGTATCCTTAAACTTGCTATTCTTTTAGTCTCAAGCACTTCAGATTTAGAGGATTTTACATTTGTAGAAACACCTGGTGGTCTAATTAATATGCAGCCCCTAGTGGCAAGTAAATGCTCAATATGCTTAAAACTCCTGTCTGCCATAACAGCCACCTTTGGAGGAAGAATATCTAAAAAACCACTATTCTCTACAATAACTGCATCAGATGTCCTTCCTCCAAATGCTGTTGAAATAAAATTAATAATGCCATCAGGGGAACAAGAAATTAAATATTTTAAAGTATTGCATTTTTTATAATTCGACCATGTCATAGATTGTTTAATTGAATCTGATGGCTTTTCTATTTCAATTTCCAATCAATCGATAATACATAAGACACTACTATATCGAGCTCGAAAAGCCAGTGGTAGGTTTGACTTAACACTAGAAATTTTAGGAGTCAGTATACATTTTCTTAAATATTTACTTACGATGGGCAAAGATTTTGCAAATATTTTTGAAGCATTAGCTTCGCTTGTTCCAAAATTATCTGCCAATGTTAAAAATATATATTTTATTATTATTTTTTTAAAGTTAAAAAAATATACATATTTTTCATTTTACAGTATTTTTCTAGTAAATGAAATGTAATAATATGCATAATCAGGTAGTCCCATGAATAACCTAGGTCTGTTTTGTAGTTTCATTATTGTACATTTTATAGCGATTATTTTAAACTCCTTTTTTTCTTCTTCAACTTCCTCATCTTGGTCGGACACAGAATAGTCACTCGCACTATAAATATTGTGAACTACTTAAAAGCATTAATTAAATATCACCCTGTCGTAAGTTTGAACTTGAACTTGAAAAATGTTATATAAACATTCACTGTTAATTATAAACAACTTGAGCGGTCGACGGGAGCGACTTTAATCCTTAATGATGCAGCCATCAGCATTTTGTAACATATAAATACGCAGGCAAACGCCAAGTTCATCAGACTTTCGGGTCTCTCAAACCGCTCAATTTAGTTGCTGGACAGTACACAGGTACGTCCACTTCTAGTTGTTCTATCCCACAACCCCCATAACTGAAAACACTTATGCACAGGTATAAGGTTGTCAGGTCCTTACCTAACCTGGGTGAACGTATGCACAGGTATACGGCATTCGGGGGCTACTAAAAGTATAGAGTCGAATTCATGAAGTATCAGAACTTCTAGTAAAGGGGTAGTTTTTGGGGAGTTTTAAAAAGTAGTGAAAGTACCTTAGCAATTTGTGATAACCTTAAAAGACTTACCTTATAAATATCAGAACAAATACCTAAATAAAAGACAACCCGCTCACATAAACTTTATTTATTAAAATAGTGACGTCGCTTGCTAGACAAACTTTGAACTAAGCCTCCCTCGAGAAGACATGCATTTCATATTAATTGGGTATAGTGTAAACTCTTAATTCATCTATAATCTTAAACACGCCTTTATTAGTATACAGTCTAACCGTTGTTAAGTTTGTTTGTAAATAAACTTGTTACTGTTTTTATCGATGTGTCTCCTTTATTATCTCTTCTCAACTTGACGTAGTGCGTTCCTAAATCTGAGTTACTCTCCTACACGCTAAGTAAGGCGTGTCGTCACAGATAAAAAATACAATTCGTGACAATATCATCTTCAACACTATCTTTGCTAATAAAACTTTCAAATACACTACTTACAGGACTTGACCGCAAAATGAATTTAAATGGTGAAGTCGCTGCTCCGTATTAAACATTTTCAACGGTGATAGACCCACTGTAACACTAGAATGTATATCGCGTTGTGTATTTTTGCTTCTAAACTTGGAACGAGTTTGTGTTGAAACATCTCTTTTTTCAAGCGATTGTGCTTCATTCTTAGCAAATGGAGGTTCGGCAAGCTGAATATTATTTAACTGAAGCTGGTCAGTTCCCAGGAATATATTAGGAGATGCTGATGTGAAAGCTACAGCATCATCAACAATTTTACGTTTGGCTCTTTTAACAGCTGCTGTTCGGGAAGGCTGGGTAAATGCCCTTTTTCTATCTGGTTGACAGTTAAATATGTGGGTTACAACTGTGAGCTTCATTTTTTTGACCACCCATAATTTTAAATTTTACATAATTGTCCATATCCTCCTCTAACCGCAACAAAGAGAAGAAAATACTGATTTAATATTTAAACTTCAGCTCAATATAATAAAGAAACATTACTGAATTACTGTAAGTTCAGTTTTTCAAAAACAATGTTAACAGAGTGCTGTATCTACTTACATTAAAATGATCTTGACACACATGTAGAGCTTTACTGTTTTGGGATATATCTTTCTCATTTCTTCGGCATGCTTTTAGTCATTTTTTTCGGCGAACTTTATCTTCAGCTAACCGGATAAATATCTTATTAGGTGTCTGAACAGTTGTACTTGTACATTGTGGTACATCACAATATTTAAAATATGTTGACTTTTTTCCATTGTGCTAATATTTATTAAGCTATAAATCTAGACCAAAATAACTAACGAATCAAACAAAATGTTAACAAACACAAGCGTAAATGGCATCGGCGGAATGGCGTTGGACTTGTCCAGCACACAACGGACGAACTGGCGACTGGATCATACGATATGACGTCACGAGCAGTTGCCGCGCTCACAAGATGATTTCAATCATTTAGCTGGCGCGCGAAAATTGAATAGCTCATATTATTTATTTCAAAATTCAAAGTAGGAAATTTCCTAATACAAAAGCAGCTAAATGCCTACTTACTAGTTAATTTATAAAACTACTTAATATTAAAATTTATAAACCTTATACCACTTAGCCAGCAAATAAACGTTGACAGATAAAAGTTGACAAACACAGGTTGACAGGACGGGAGGCAACTGACTATACACCATATAATATGCAGACACACCACACACAAAAACATTACAATTAGCCTCTGAGGTACCTCAACATTCGGGACTTGAACTGCCCAATAGAGGCTGAATTTTTCACATTATGAGGGAGCTCATTATATTCGACCAAACAATTATGAAATAAAGACTTCATGGTTCTCTTAAGGTTTATCCTGTTTACATAAAAATTGGAATTATTACGGGTGGGATACTCATGTATTTGATTATTATATCTAATAAATTCTTTAAAATACAAAGGACATTTTCCACTTGCTACCCTATATATGAATGTCATTGTTAAGTAGAACCACCTCTTCCTTAAAGGCAACCAATTCAGGCATTCAAGCATCATCCGAATGGGAGTATACCTATTACATCTAAGTACAATTCGCATACCGCGATTATACAATACTTGCATACATTGGTGTGAACTCCCGTCCATTAGATACAACAAACTAGAACAATACTCGAAGTGCGGCTGTATGATAGTTCTAAATACAGTTGTTCGTGCAAACAATGAGAGGTTTTGAGATATTCGTGAAAAAAAGAAGAGTTTTTTAGATATTTTCTTTTTAATATAATTAAGATGGGATTTAAAGAGTAATTCATTGTCAAGTATAAAACCTAAGTATTTTATTTCATTCACCCATTTCAAACACTCACCATCAATTTCCAATTTAAGTTGGTCCCACTCTATTTGCTTCAATTTAAATTTGGTTTGGTTAGCTGTTTTTGAAATGTTGAGTTTACATCTATTAGTTCCAAAAAATGTGTGCATATTTCGCAAAAGATCTTGAGCCTTCAACACCACAGTGTTCAAATCATCCCCAGTACAAGCTATCAAAGTATCATCAGCAAAGAGATTAATAAACTCAACACCCTCTACAAAACCAATATCAATGAGATAAACAATAAATAGTAGGGCACCCAGGATACTACCCTGTGGCACTCCCATGTTATTTACTAATGGAACAGAATCTGATTGCCCTATTCTCACTACTTGAGTTCTATTTGTGAGATAATCCTCAAACCACTTCCATGTTTTGCCATGAATTCCATAATATTTAAGTTTTTCCAATAAAATTGTTCTATCTATTGTCTCGAATGCCCGTTTGAGGTCTAAAAATATTGCTACAATATATTTTCCGTTGTCAACATGTTTTTTCCAAGAAGACACTGTTAACTGTATAGCAGACTCACACGAATGATTTTCTCGAAATCTTGACTGATTACCTATGAAAAGATTACTTTCGTTGAAATATTTCAATATCTGCTTATAAACGGCCTTTTCCAAAATTTTTTCGATGCATGGTAATGTATTTATAGGTCTGAAATTACTTATATTATTTGAACTTTTTATTTTAGGAATGGGGATTATTGTACTAAGTTTTAAGTCATCTGGAAAGCGGCCATATTTCAGAGATGTGTTGACAAGGTTTAGTATAGTATAACCCAATGTATCAAAAGTTTGTATGAGGAACCTGGAATTTAATGTGTCTAAAGGGTGTTTTTTTACCTTAATAGAAAAAACTATATCCCTTAGTTGTGTAACGCTCAGTTCCCAAACAAATACAAACCTAATTTACATAAATATACAAGTTTACAATAATCTCCAACTTCACAATAATCTCCAAGTTCACAATCGGTGGTACAGCCTTTAGTGCAGGAACAATGGCGGCCCCCAGCTTTTAGACAGTGGAGAAGGGTCGTGGTGAGTTATAATGCCTGAGCGCCACGCGGTTAACTTATCGCCATGCCCTGATGCTGGATCTTCAGTGAGATTCGACCAATAACCACGAATTGCTCTCCTCTCCGCTGTAACCTATTGAAAAACTTGGAAGGGGAAACAAAAAGAAATATCACCCCAATTAAACAAAAATAACAAGTGTATATTCCGTATTGGTGACTATACTGTTGAATTAAATAAGAAAAATAATTGCTACAAGAAGAATTTCTTGTATATGTAGCTATGACATATTAATATATCAATGTATGCTAAAGATGGAATATTAAAAGTAACGGTTTAAGGTTAAATATCTACGGCGCCCTATAAATACGAATACGTGATCACGTGTCGTTTACATGCCCTTGATTGGTGTTATCAACCTATGCGGTACAAAAATATGATAACTTCTTCTACTTCTACACTCTAAATAACTCTAATCAATAAGCGAGAAGTTAACGTGCTAGTTCAAATGTACTAGATTCATGTAAGTATAATATTCACCTATTAAATGGTATCCGTACCAGAGGTAAACCTATATGATTACGCGTCGATACGCTATGCTTATATGCGAACAGTTTCAAAACTATTTATATTATACGACGCTGAAAAGGAGTCAAACACGCGATCAAGACTACGCTGAAATGAATTAATAACACGCCAAAACTATCCGGATTAGCTGGATAATCCAGTATACCTATGCTAACTATTGAGAATAATTCGTTACTCCCAAATAATTTGAAGGTAACTATATTTTAAATCAAGTCATACCATCAATACTTTCATTAAGCAAATTCATCCGAAAATTTAATTTAAGTCGCCCTAAATCACCAATCAAATAAAACACAATAATAAAATAAAAGTCCCAAAATACACTATATAATATCCTAAATTAAGACTTATCTGATACGTTATCAAGCCAACAGTGAGTTCATCCAGGATCCAGGTGTTCGTCGAATCACTGGAGCGTCAAGGTTGAGAAGACACACTCCGTATGCGTTGAGGCTTGGATCAGAGAGCGAGACACGCAGTCAATTGATGGTTACTCCGAAACCACGTGTTGTTGGAGGAGTCTCAGTATGCAGTCTGGAAGCCCAGGTAGGAAACCGGATCGTAAGAGGACAATGGAAGGCCCATAACCAATGATCCCAAAATAAAAATCCAAAATAGAAATCCAAAAATCCAAAAACAGAAAACCAGAGAACAGAAAACCCCTGAAACAAATAGGGCAAATTAGCACGGCGATCAAGCCAAAATATGAAGGAAACAGATACGGAACCTCAACAAATAACAGATCAAAACAATATCTGTATCAAAATTACTCAAACAACATACCTTTAGATGTTAAACGGGGTTCAAGTGTGTGGCAGCTCTCGAAAATCAAATCCCCAAACGTGGGTGCAGGTGGTCGAAACTACAAATCTTCCTTCATCTACAATCATCCATCAGACCAGAAACCATCGACGACCACAATCCTGCTCAAGGGCTTCGTTGAATAATCCCCTAACTAGGGCACTGTATATTTCACACTAAATATCAGTATCTCAACGAAAATTCCCAATTTCGAGAGCTCGGCACTGAAACCTACTGGTTCCTTCAAGATCACATAAAGACTAAATTGGCTTGCTCCGAAAATGACGAGGCTAGCAGAATTAACATCGCGCCGGCTCAACATACTATGTTGCCAACAGCGTCCCTATTTGTGACAAAGTACTAGAAAGTTATGATGTCATACTACCGGATTCGCCAAAACAAGCGCTAAAGCGACTCATTATCGAAATGATTTAAATCAGTTAGAATCTACTTTTATATGCTTGGTGGGAATATATAACCCACGCGTTATGCGGCAGTCTAAAATTACAATCAACACGCGCCACTAATAGCATTATGCCAAATAAGGCATTAACTTGGCAACCGTGTCGACCGTGAAGGCCACGCGCTTGTCCAGAAAGCTGTCACTTATACCGCCAAAATTATCCCCACAGACCATATGAAACATAGAACACTTTCCTTGCGTAGGTTAGAATCTACTCCGAGCTGAAATATTATCGAATTTTAATAATGGATAGTCCGTGGAATACTGCGTCAATATGCAAGCCTAGAGGGCTAAACATTGATACCATCCAATATAATCAGCAAATTCAAGCGTATGACAGCGAAATCCTACAATAAATGCAACGCGAATTAGAGTGGTTCTCGAGTCGATATCGACGGAGGGATCCGATGCGATTTCCACCGGTCGTGTAGTCTATGGTTTAAAACCGGAGTGGCATGACATACTTCTAACAAACGTCAATGTTTCATTCCCAAAATGAAAATATTCCGTAATCGCCCAAGCAAAACAATATATTATCAAGTATAAATCAACGAGAAAATTACCACAGAATGACCATCAAGTGTACAAAAAGTAAGTTATAATTACAGTGTTAGATATCCCTAAATAACCTTAAAATATAACTCGGCATGTCCAAACTCCAATTACTCGGCTAATCTGTAAACAATCTATCACTGTTGTTTTATTTTAGACACGACCCTCCAAGAAAGGCGAAAATATATTCTAGATTCCAAAATACCTCGAATCAGCAATTAAAAACCATAAATAGCAAGGTCGAAAACAGTGGATGGCTATCAAGGTGTATTATCGAACTGAAATAATGAAAACAAGCCAAATGATTAGAAGAAGGGTTTCTTTCTCCATTTAGAAAGACAGCATAATAGGACAAAACCAAGGGGAAAATACCAATATACAACGAAGCTTCGTGGTTCCAGCTGCAACAATATATCGTGTGTGTAAAGTTAATTCGATCAAAAAAAAGCATGTACATTTGATATATTAAGACATAAATATGAAATATTTGCTTTAGAATACCTAGTTTAATGGATTGGGTTCCATGCTTTTCCAATACTAGTACGATTGTGGTGTTTATATAATTTTTGTAGCCTATTTTAATAAATAATATGATGTTTGATTATTTTCCCTCCAGAAATAGATCAATTTTAGTCGACTACAATAGTCGATCACATAAATTTTTATTTTGATCCTTCGCCATTTCGTCCAGAAACCATAATATGTAATCGTAGCCTGTTACAGTTGTTTAATATTTACTGGCTCAAACTCTTTTATTTCACAATGAATTATAGGCAAATTGTAGGGTGACCATACCATTGAATTATTTCTATTCTTAGCAATTTCTGCAATGCTATTAATAAAGTACTCATTAAATAAATTGCATGCATCCATCTCATCCTTTGCTCCGACAACATTTCCTACTTCCCTAAAATCAACATTTCCAAAATTAATAGTATCATTTTCAGGTTTTACAAGTTTCTTTAGGCATCTCCACATATCTCTACAGCTATTTCTATTTTGATCAATCTGAGATTCATAGTATTCCCATAATTCTGTAGAGTTCAAATTATTGCTGTTACGAAAATTCTTATATGCTATATCGCGTTCATGTACCTTTAATCTAACCTCATTATCATACCAAGGCAATTCTTTATCAGACTTTTTTATTTGAACTATTGGGTAACTAGAATCTAGCACTATCCTACAATTGCTCACTATATCTCTATATATCACATTAGTATCACATGTATCGAATTTCCAATTGCACTCTATAAGTCTAACATTAATAATGAAAAAGGCTTCAGCATTAAGCTTTCTGCTTAAGATATTATAATTATTACTACAAATCCTACCACTAGATTTACACAGATTGACAGCTATCACAGAATGATCAGTTATCTTTGGTGTTCTATGTACAGTAACTCTAACATTGTGCTGGTTTACTACATCATAATCTATTAGTGTACAACTAGCTTTTACACATCTAGTACATTCGTTAACTTTTTGCTCTATCCCATAGATTTGCATTATATGCCTAATTCTCTTACAATAAAAGTTTTCAGAGTTTTCGAAGTTTAAATTAAAATCTCCAACCAGAACACATTTTTTCTTGGGGTCAAAATGATCTTCGGACCATTCTTCAAACTTGTCCAAAAATACAGGATCACTACTATTTGGTGAGTGATAAACTCCACCGATCTCCCATTCGACGCCATCAATCTTAACATGTACAAATTTACACCAAAAGTTTCCTTCTTCAATATAACTTTTACCATCCCTAAACACTATATCACTACGGAAAAAAATCAACACCCCACCCATGTGACGATTAGATGCATCACATCGCAGCACACTGTACTTATCAACACACAATTCTACATCCTCCATATCCTCTGTAGTTCGAGCTTCACTAAGGATAACGACTGGCGGTTTATGCCCAAACATCTCTTTTATAATGTTATCACGGTGGGCTATGAAGCTTTGAGCATTTACATAGAGGATGTCAGAGTTACCAATGTTATTTACCTGTGTTGTTGATTGTGACGTTTGACCTGAAAATTCCTGGTCCCCCACTGTGGCCCACCTCTATACTTGCTCGAGTTACTGCTAAAGTTAAATCTAAATGGTCTCACTACCACATTAAGTGGCCATAGTTCACTTACGAGCACTTTATCAGTATATTGTGGATGGACGGCTATCTTGAAAGCAGCTGTATGTGTTTTATTTTGAATCTTCTCACACACCAGCACGCTTATTGCATTGTTCTCCAGATGACCACGCAACATTTGTTCTGTGGTATTCTCTTCCAGGTTTCCAATGTAAAGCCATTTTCTTTCAACAGCAGGTTCAATTCCACTGGTAGTCGTATTGTTCCCTCTTACTACAGTTCCACCAAGATTATTATTATTTTGTTGTTTATTGTTATTGATATCCTGGCTGTTACCCTTGAGGGTGGATGTGATATTTGGGTTGGTCTGTATCCTTGGCACAATCTGGGGTGCATCGGGCATTAGAAGAAAGTTAACTAATTCCTTATTAGAATTTTTTATTGCTCCAGCTACAGCATCCAATTTCAGGGTCATCTGTTCGGACTGCTGATCTAGATGGTTCTTCAAGTTTGAGAGTATATATTCATTAAGTCTGTTATTGCACACTTTCCACTCGGTACCTGGGTCACATCAAAATTGGCTTATAAATTTTGCACTTCAACCTGCAGCCCAGCCAACCTGTTATCAAAATCTACCTTCCGTAACTTAGAGTTGATATTCGACTCAATTTTGACTTCCAGTTTGTTTAGGTCAGAGTCGATCTTCGACTCAATTTTAGATTCCAGTTTGTTATATTTATTTTTAAGACTATTTACTTCATTTGTTAAGTCATCGATTTTCTTCAAGGCCTTGGGCCAATTTTTAAATATTGTAACACATTCAGGACATAGATGCACCATAATTCGTGATTTACTTGGTATCACCCTGACTTCTTGTGCTTGTTGATTGTTGCACGTTTGACAAATTACTCTATCCCATAGATCACAGGGGTAGCCAAAAAGATTAACACCCTCCTTATCTTCCTTAAATACACATTCTTTGTTGCATTTAAAACATTTATTATGACTTGGATTTGGATTACCCATGATAGGTTATGTTTATTGTTTATGCTTTTCTCCACTAACAATACTATGGATTTCGCACTAAAATCGGGAGTTTTTCACGAAAATATTTATGCCAACAGAAAGCTTAGCAATCCCAGAGCCGATTGGGATCATCCACCAAACAGAAACAAATGAATTTTTCGCAATGTTCGTAGATTTTCAAGAGCCAAATTTCAAAGATGTGTTAGTTTCAAAACAAGATAATAGAATAGATAGAGAATAATTAGGATAATTATTGATATTAAATATTTCAAATGCACACATTGTTTTTTAGCATAAATAAGTATATTTATGCAATAAAAAAAAATATGTGCAAGTTCCCTATTGTAAATTAAAACTATATTTACTCGTTCTTTGAAGAAAAAGGGCAAGACCCCTATTATATGTCGGACGGCACCTAGTAGCGAGCACATGTATTATAAATAAAAAACAACGACCACGCAAGTGTCATTCATCGCAAGCGATAGAGCGAGATATTCACGATTAGTGCGGAGCTGGCTAGAACTTGTAAGCTGGTCGATAGAGCAATTGCATACGAATGTGATGCACGCAGTTAAACTAATTTTTCCGTAAAGTGAGAAGATTCGTGTTGCAGTTTTATTGAAGTGTAGTCCACAACTACAGTACCTGAAGTGAAACTTCTTTAGGCGTGCGTTTTTATTACGTGTAAAAAATAAATAATAATTAGACAATTGTCTCCCACCATTAACCCCAAGCCCATCCCCTAAAGAATAAAACTAAATTAAACAAAAGTTCCTTTTGCGGTGATCGAATATGAAGGGAGCTCCACTATAACGAAAAGGTCCGAGCCACACACCAACGTGCTATTCCAACGTGTTACGCCCAATAGATATAATTTAGCTTGTTCACATGCGTGCGGTGCGCGCTTACCTAACACACTGTGCAGGCCTGTAGGCTATCCGCCGTTTTTCTTTTGTGGCGGTCCCCAAGCATAGTTATTGTGGTATTGGGTCCACCAGCATACTCAATTTCAATTTAGTTTTTGTTACACGTGAAAAATAAATAATAATTAAAGAATTTTTTTCATAATGCCATTTTGTGGCCCACCATTAATTCCAAGCCGAAGCCCTAAAAGTAAAAATGAATTCAATAAAAGTTCCAAAATGATGTAGCTGGATATGGAATTAAATCAATATAGGTTATAGTCCTAGTCGAGGTTGGACGCCACCAAGTTTACTTTTGTTGGCAAAGCCCTATCGTTGTTATTACGGACACAGGAAAAAAAACTTGGAAATAAAAGAAAGGGAGTACAAACTCAAGTATCGAATAAGTAAATAATTACCTGTCGTAGTCTACGCTACCTGCACACAGTTATCACACAAGTTCTAGATTCTCTAATTCAAACAAAATAACAACAGTAATTCAGGCCAATACTTTTATTTTAGGACAATAAAATAAAGTAAGCCCCTCTAGCCTTATAAATGAATTCCCTATCTACTCCGAAGCGAAATTCCGAATTGTCACCGATTACTGTTTAACTAGACACACCCTCTTGTCAATTTGACAGACTAAATTGGAATTTGAAGATGTGACATAATTGTAATTTAGAATATATATTTTATTTATTTATTATATTCAACGTTACCACTTTTACAAGTTTATAAATACAATATATAATTTCTTATACGTAAATTCCACTTAACCTAAGATTGTCCTTTTGGCCAGATCCTTAAAACTAGAATATGATGCATTCGTAAAGAAGTCTAAACTGTCCCAGTACCTGTTTACACTTGAAGATATTCTGTTGACAGGGTTAAATAATAAATACCATGTACGACAATGGGGCATGTGCAGGAGAGTTCTACTACGCGTTCGTCGACAAGGAACATGAATTTGAAAGTGCTGTAGACATTCAGGACTTTTTATATGATTATTAAGTGTTTTATATGCAAAGCAAATATCATAGTATTCTCTTCTGCGCTGTAAAGGAGCAAGTCCTAAGTAAACCATAGTCTGATCATCATTCAGATAAATTCCATTGACTGAAAGTTTAAATCGCGCGTACTTTGTAAACTTTTGTTGAACGTTCTCAAGCCTAGCTATATGAACATATATGCTTGAAAATTCTAGTATAGATCTCACAAACGAAGTAAACAAAACCTTAAGTGCATCTAAGGATTTAAAATCTCTACTTATTCTCTTTATAAACCCCAGCATTTTGTTCGCCCTAGATACAATTATCTCAAGATGATCACAGAAATTTAACTTAGTATCCAGATATACCCCAAGGTCCTTAACAACACTTACTTCACTGACAATTATATTATTTATATTGTATTGAACAGGATCAATTTGAATTCTACGTCTGCTAAATCTCATAAAGTTACATTTACTTATATTCAAAGACATCATATTGGCTTGACACCAGTTGTAGACTGAATTGAGGTCATTTTAAAGGTTCATTACATCTTGATAAGAAGCAACCTGGGTAAACACCTTCATGTCGTCAGCGAAAAGCAAGAAATGACAGGACAGCTGTGATCCCAGGTCATTGATAAACAAAGAAAACAGAAGAGGTCCCAGGTGGGATCCCTGAGGAACACCAGATGTTGTGGGAAATGGGGTTGATAGATGTCCATCGACTCTAACCTGCTGTTCTCTATTGGAAAGATATGATTTAATCCAATAAAAAAGTGAACCCGGGAACCCATAGTTAGCAAGTTTGAATAGTAGAATAGAGTGGTTGACTTTGTCAAAAGCCTTACTGAAATCCGTGTAAATGGCATGAAACTCTTTTCCGTCTTGAAAAGAATTGGTGATAAAGTTTACAAAAAGAAACAGGTTGGTATCAACATACCTTCCAGGAGTAAATCCATGCTGTTGACTAACAATTATCTGCTGAAACAAATCAGACAATTTGTTCTCAATACACGACTCAAACAACTTCGGGATAGCAGAGAGAAGACTAATGGGTCTGTAGTTGATAATATCATTTTTGTTGCCAGATTTGTGAATCGGACTTACATAAGATAGCTTCCAAGAGTCAGGAAATAATCCAGAGGTAAGGGACTGACGAAAGATAAGAGTCAATGGAAGATATAAATTATGTGAACATAGCTTTAATACCCTATTAGGTATTCCATCAGGACCTGCAGGTTTGTTGATGTCCACATCGGACAGAGATTTTTGTACTTCAAGGGCATTCAAGGTTATATTGTT
>MU183749.1:150707-177440 GCA_016904865.1 Pissodes strobi
TGTACCACTATTATTATTACTTACTTAATAGTCTTTGACATTCCTTCGCATGTTAGATACAACAATTTCAACAATATTCTATAATACTTTATATACATATTTATTTATTTATTCATCTAAAATATTCTAATAAATAAAAATCTTTGTCGCCTTTAAACTGCAAAATATTTACTGTAGTATTGTTGCTGTGTTTAAAAAAAAAACTTAGTAGCAAATAGATGGAGAAGCCACTGAAAAGAATTCCGAGGGCAACAGACTGGAACAAATTTAGGGAAAGTCTGGTAATGTCCATGGGAACTTTAGGGCAGGCTATTTCATCAAAACAAGAACTAGAAATTGAGGTGGTAAAGCTAAACAGTATAATCATCGACTCCTATGAACAAGCGTGCCCATTTAAGAAAGCGAGCGCCAAGAGGCTGCCTTGGTGGAGTGATACTCTGGACCGTCTTAAAAAACACGTGAGAAGATCACACCGCCACGCTTTCAGGGAATGTGTATCTGGAAGCCAGAAGGAAATTTAAAATCGAGGTCCGACGCAGCAAAAGAGACAGCTGGAGGAAATTCTGTGGAGAGATGGAGTCTCTCTCGGACTCAGCGCGTCTGCTTAAGCTGCTGGGCTCGGAAAGACAAAAAGAGATTGGCTCTCTGAAAACACGCGAACAATGGATGGCGAACAGAGAGGAAACGATAGAGCTTCTTCTAAAAACCCACTTCCCCGGAGATGTACAGACTACCAACTGGGACGAGGAACCAGAGCCAGAGAGCAGCAGGCGGGCCTTGATACGTTACTCCCTTACTTAAAGAGAGTATTCGAGGCCAGCATAGCACTAGGGTACGTTCCACAAGCTTGGAGAGCAGCGGATGTCGTCTTCATCCCCAAGGCAGGGAAGAGAGACTATTCCCATCCCAAGTCCTTTAGGCCCATAAGTCTAACTTCATTTTTAATGAAGACAATGGAAAAAATGGTTGACAAGTCCATCATGGAAGAGACCCTAACTGATTCTCCTCTACATGATAATCAGCACGCCTACAGAAGGGGGAAGTCGACTGAAACGGCTCTCCATTCTGTAGTTAGAAGGGCTGAAAAGGCAATAGAAAACAAAGAAATGGCGCTAGCGCTCTTCTTTGACGTAGAAGGAGCTTTCGATAAGGCTAAAACGAAAACTATCTGTCAAGCCCTCCAGGCCAAGAGAACACCAGTTCATTTGGTCAAGTGGGTAAAAACGGCACTGGAAGACCGAAAGATCAGCGCCACGCTGGGAGAAGTTCGCGTCGAAGCCGAGGTAAGAGGGGGTTGCCCACAAGGCAGCTGCCTCTCGCCACATTTGTGGTGCCTGGTGATGGACAGCCTCCTGAGAAGGTTAAATCTTGAGGGATTCTACGCACAAGCATATGCTGACGACGGGCTAGTAATGATCACGGGCAAGTTCGTGAGAACGGTCTGCGAGCGTATGCAGGTGGCGTGTCGGATAGTTCAAGGTTGGTGTGAGGAGAATGGTCTCTCAGTAAACCCAGGGAAGACCGAACTCATTCTCTTCACAAGGAAACGAAATCTTTTTTTTTTTTTTTTATAGAGGTTTAGGAAATGCGTATCTATGCACTCCCATGGTCAACGGTGATTTGCATTTCTGTTTGGTGATAGGCCATTCTGGCGGCCATGGGGAGTGTCGGACTCCGCCGAAGGGACCGACTAAAACCCTTTTCCTCTGTTGGTCTCCAGCTGCCTGTCCCGGCACCATTTCGAAAAAAATATCAACTTCGAGACAGGAGCTCTTACTTTCTTCCGTTAGTGTCCGATGTCTCTTTCCAGGTCTTTCTCTTCTCTTTCCTTTTTCTCTACCATCGCAGCCATTAGTTTTTCGATAGCGTTCCAACCGGTTCGATCCTTCAGCATAACGTTGAGCAGGTTTTCTTTTGTGAGTCTGCGCCCTACATCAATTTGAGCCATCTGCCTGATTGCTTCAAATCTACTGCATTCGAACAGCATGTGTTCTGGAGAGTCTTCAGTTGCATCTCCATAGATGCAGGCGGTAGAATCTCTCTTCTTAAAACGGTACAGGTAAGTCCCAAAACATCCATGGCCCGACAGAAATTGGGTTATAGCATAGTTGACCTCTCCAAAATTACGGTCTACCCACGAGCGGACGTCCGGGATGATTTCCTTCGTCCATTTAGCATCGTTGCTATTGGATCTCCATTTCTGTTGCCACCTGTCCAATGTCTTTCTTCTCTCTGACTCTCTGACTCTTTTTTTTGTTTCTTCGCTTTGTTCGGGAGTTCGTTGTTCTTCGATTCGGCACCGCTCTTCCACCAGAAGGTCTATTGGAATAAGACCGCTAATGACAGTTGCAGCTGTTGTAGAGATGGTGTGGTAACCGCAGCAACATCTGACGGCTGCTTTCCTTTGGCAAGACTCCAGTTTTTGGCGGTTTCTTTTTGCTCCGAGAGCGCCTGCCCATACTGGTGCTGCATAGAGCAGAATCGATTGGAGAGCCATTGCCATGACTCTCCTTTTAGAGCAGGATGGACCGCCGATATTTGGAAGGATACATTGGAGGGATTTGCTGACTTTGTCGGACTTTTTGACGATGTAGTCCACGTGGATAGAGAAATTAGTACAGTAGTCCAGCATTACTCCTAGATATTTCAGCGACTTTTCCGGTTTTATAAGGTGTTCTTCAAAACGGTATTCAATGCTCCTTCGGTTCTTGTAACTCCATCCAAATACAACGGCGGTCGTTTTTTCGGGATCTACTTCCAGGCGGTTTGCACACATCCATTGGTGGATCTTAAAGAGAGCGGTGTTTCCCTGGAGGACGTTTTCTTCAATGGACTTACTCTTTAATAAAACAGCCAGATCGTCGGCGTAGCACACTAACTCTATCCCTTCGTCGTTGCATGCTTCCATCACATCGTCGTAGAGGACGTTCCAGAGTGTTGGACCAAGCACTGATCCCTGCGGGACTCCTCCAGTAATCTCGCAATTGGATTTGCTGTCCACGAGGACGGAGCGGTTCTCAAAGTAGGATTTAAGGACTGCTAGGAGATAGGGGGGTATTTTGCGTTTTATTAGCTTTTTGATTACTAGAGCCCAGTTTGCGGTGTTGAATGCATTTTTTACGTCGACGCATATGACGCTGGTGATGTGGTCCCTGTTTGCTTGGATGGTGCTGATGATTTTTTTTATTGCGTCAACTGTAGAGCGCCGTTGAGTGAAGCCATATTGCTGTTGATTGAAACCTCCTGCTTTTTCAATCTCTGCCTTCAATCTAATGTTGATGATGTTTTCAAAGCACTTGCCCAGGATATCTAGCAGACAGATTGGCCTATATTTTTTATCTCCATCTCCGGGTTTTGATGGTTTTTCTATTAAAATGAGTTTCGATATTTTCCAGCTCTCAGGGAAGAGGTTTCGATTGAGGCACTCTGTAAACAGATCTATGAAGAAATTTATATTACTCAGTAGCAGGGTCTTAACGTGTTCTGGCTTCATGGTGTCAGGACCTGGAGCTTTGTTAGGTTTGATCCGTGAGATGGCATAATTTAGTTCATCTTCCGTGACGGCTGGTATAATGTTGTAAGGGGTCGTGGTGATTGTAGGAAGTTTATCTTGCGGGTCGGTAATAAACAGTTTATTAAAGATGTCCATTTTTTCTACTGCGCTTAAAGTTACTCTGGGTCCCGTGGCTTTTAGTTGGTTTCTGATTATCTGATAGGCTTGTCCATATATGTCTTCCTGTAGTGTCGCTATTAGCTCTCTCCATTTTTTCTTTTTAGCTCGTCGAATTTCCTTGTTTAGGTTGTGTTTCGCTTCTTTGTATGTAGTTTCTAGGCTTCTTCTTTCTGTGTTGTTATTGGTTTTTCTGAGAAAATGTCTTCTTTTTTGTTTGACGTCTTTAATGTGGTTGCCGATGGTATCGTCCCACCAGTAGGGCAGTTTGTAGTTTTCGTCTGCTTTTAATCTGCTACAGGAAGAGTCGTAAGTTTCTTGGAGCATTTTTATTTTATTGGAAACAGTCTGTCCATCTGCTTTTCTAAAGAAGTTTTCGAGATTTTTGTGGAAGATTTCTGGTTGCAGTTGTTTGGTGTATTTTGGTTTAGTGATGCGAGTGCCTTTGATGGAGATTTTGATGAAAATGAACTGGTGGTCACTTAGGGACTCGCATTCGTGCAGAACTTGCCAGCTTGTTGGACCCCAGTTGGAAATTTCTTCCGAGATGAAGGTGAGATCGATGTAAGACTCGCCATTTTTTCTCACTAAGGTCGGGTGCTTGCCATCATTCAGAGTCATCAAGCCCATGGAGGTCATCCCTTCGTGTAATTTTTTCCCCCTGCGATCCAAGACACTGCCGCCCCATATTGGATTCTTGGAGTTGAAGTCTCCAGTGACAATAACAGGTTTATTGTTAGTGTAGCAGTTCCTGTATATACTACTCAGTAGCGAGTCCAGTGCCGATTCGAAGATGTTTATATGGCAGTTCGGAGATATGTATACTGAGTAGACGCATACAAAGCCTAGGTCTACGCACACAAAATGTTGTCTTTGCTCGAATTTATATACAGGAAACTTTTTATTAGAGATTATGGCTGAGTTACTTTCATTGACTGAGTTGTAGGTGTTGCTTTTAAGGATAGAGGAGCTTTTGCTGTTAAGTTCTTGTAGACAGAGTAGGTGGCACTTTTTTTCGGCAGCTAAGAGCTTCGCTAGGTCTTCAGAAGCGGTTTTCCTTTGCACGTTTCCTTGGAGAATGTTTAGCTCTATGGTTAATGGTCGGTGCTGGTAAGTAGGTTCCTACTGTTAATCCTCTCCTGTTTTAGGGCTAGTTTAAAGGAGGGACATTTGGAGGTTCCGGTTTTGTGGCCTTTTTCGTTGCAAGCAGGACAGAAGATGATGTTGCTGCTACAGGAGTCTTTCCGGTGCCCTTCGTCCCCGCACTTGAAACACTTGTTAGACATGTCCTTCTCCTTATTCGTGCACGAGCGGGCGTTGTGTCCGAATTGGTAGCAACGGAAACACCGTAACTCTTTCCTGAATTCTACATTCGGAAAATCCGATTCGAATGGTGGTTTTCCTTATGAGATTCTTTGATTTTGTCTCATCCATTTCGATGATTGCGGTCTGTCCTCCGTATGGGTTATTTGTTAGTTTGATGTTGGTAGTGTCGCTGTTTTCAATTAAATTTTCATTAATTAGCTCTCTTCTGATCTCATCGGTGTTTGTAATGTCGTCTATGTCTCTTATGTAAATCTTCTTTTTGCCTCTGCCTCCTGCCATACGAATTTTTCCATCCGTGAATGTGTCTCTTATTTTATCGTGTAAGCGTCTTGTTAGGGATTCCTCTTTCATTTCCAAGAGAAGGTTCCCATTATTTGTTTTGCGGACTTGACGGACTCCTTTGGAAAGTTCTGAGTCTAAGTTATCTTTTAGGGTCTTTAACATGTCCGAATATGATCTTCCTTCTGCCTGCTCTATGATGATTACCTCGTTCCTTTGACGTTGTCTGGTGGTGTTAGTTCTGAGTCTGCCCATGGGATACACTAATGTCAGTTTGACGTCCATATGGTGGAATGTGCACTCGCACATTTTTCTGAAAACTTGTGCGTTTGTATATAATGGAGCTATAATGGTTGCGTCGTCTGCTCCTACCTCGGTAAGTATATCTCTTATTTCTTTTAGGAATTTGTATACGTTTTGTAGTAACTCGTCGCTGTCTGGTTTGAACACGATTGAAGCTGTCTTTATGTTTGATTTTGTTTTGTTTGTGGCTCTCACTTTGTAGGTAGAGTTTTCTTCTAATGTAGTGTAATATCCGCCTTCGCATAATATTGGCTCTTCTTCCCATAATTCCGGGAGGAGATTAAAGATCTCCTGTTCCAGTTTGTTGTTTTTCTTTTCAGTTTTTTCGTGCTCCCTTTCCTCTTCCGAGAATAAGAATAACTGGTTTGGTCTTCGACCCATGTTTGCTCTTTCCTCCTCAGTAGTTATTCTGTAAGCGTTCGGCGCCCACGGCAGGTTAAGTATCTTCTCGATGTCTTCAAAAGTCCCTACTTCTTTATCTTTAATATCTTCTATAATCTCCTCTGGTACCCTTTTGCACTGGCATTTTTTGTTTTCTGATTTTAATTCTAATTGTCTTCTAAGTTGGCTTATGATTTCGGCCTTTTCTTTTTCTTCGTATATCTTCTTTATGTCCGATATGGTTTGTTTTAGCTTGTCCATCTCCAGGTTTGTTTCGAAGGTGTTCCTCTTGTATTCAGCAATCGTGCAGTCTGCGAGGGAGCTTATTGTTCTGGTTAAGTTTTTAACCGTTTTGTGCACGTTCTGAGTATCTTGACCAAACTTTAACAGTTCTGTAATTTTGCTTTTCAACTTTAGCAGGTTTCCACTGGGCTGGATTTCACTTAACGTCTTGAATTCAGGTGATTCCCTGAGAGCTCGTCTGCGTTTCTTCGAGTTCTGCAACACATGATATTCTCCTTCCTCTCCCAGATCTTTTGTGTCATCCGTGTCTTCGATGGTCTGGATTGTTGCATGGCCGGGTGTCGAGGTTTTACTAACGGGGGATCTCGAGATAGAGTCCCTTCTTGCGAACGGGTCTGCTATCGTGTCTGTCTCCATGTTTCTTCTTTTCGATGCGAAAAATGGTAAGTTGCCCTCCCCAGAATCCGAGGGGCAGACCTTCCCCGAAGGGTCGGTGCGGGATTCTGCGCTGTCAGCGCTACCCGCCTGGGGTACAGTTCCTTGTTTCTTATCCATTTTCATTTAAGTTGCGTTTAAGGTCGCGCACCTGTTAATTAAGGGAAATGTTAAGAGGATAGAGACCCCTAGCCCTCGTTGCCTAATAGCGTCGGGGCCGGAAGAAGCAAGAGTCGACCAAGAGAGGTCTAGATAGGAAAGAGAGTGGTGAAAGAAGAGGTGGACTCTGTGCCCAGACAAGTTGAAACAGCACAGAGACAGCTACGGGGTCCGACCCCGGACTTGCCAAGTCCGTCTCACAAGATGTGAGCCCGTGGGGGAGCCTGTCCGCGGCAGTGACTTTAGATCCGGACGCGCGGTTTTTAAGCCGCGGCCTTCACATTATGGCCACTACTAACCAGGAGCCTTGCGGCCCCTGGCCGTTCACCTATTCGCAACCTGGTGACGCGCCTGGCGGCTTGCTCAAGCCACTCCGCATTCGGAGACAGGAAGGAAACGAAATCTAACAGGTTTTATACATCCCATACTCTACCAGACGAGACTGAGCCTAAGTCAACAAGTCAAATATTTGGGAGTTATTTTAGACAGTAAATTGACGTGGAAGGCACACGTTGAACAGGTGGTGAATAAGACAACCGCGATTATGTGGCAACTAAGGAGAACGGTAGGTAGGAAGTTGGGTTTAAAACCTTACATCCTCCAGTGGCTGTACACTGCTGTGATAAGACCGAGGATTTCCTACGGATCCGTGGTCTGGTGGCCAGCGGTGGCCAGAGCCACTAATGCCCAGAAACTGGCAAGGCTAGCTTGTTTGGGTATTACCGGAGCATTGAGAACAACTCCCGGAGCAGCACTGAACATCATCCTGGGGCTGCCGGACCTCCCGATCTGGATTGAGAGAGAGGCAATGGCGGCTCACAAAAGGATGATCGACAGTGGCCTATGGCGAACGGACTACACAGGGAAAGGCCATACGACTATTGCCGCCAAAATGAGTAGGAATCTACCCATCATTGCGACCAAAGGCAATATTCCAGATGGCAGATTAAGACTGAGAAGGAATTTCCAAGTGGAATTTCCATCACGGGAAGAGTGGCTGTCAGGCCAGGTACGTACGCCGAGCGGCGTACACGCATGGTACACTGACGGCTCATGGATGGCTAATACACAGTCATCCGGAGCCGGTGTATACCTAGACAACACTAAATCAGGAGAAAGCACTCCGCTGGGGAGATATGCCACTGTTTTCCAGGCGGAGGTGTTTGCTATTTTGAAAGTAGCAACCAAGGCGGAGGTAACAGAAGGTGTAGAGAGTATATATGTTTACTCGGACAGGGCGCTCTCAGGGCGATCCAAAGATCCAGGGCAAGCTGTAAGCTAGTTCAGGAATGTAGAGACGCCCTAGACAGATTGGCTGTGCGCAAGGAAGTAAGACTCAGATGGGTTCCAGGGCACAGTGGCATCGAGGGCAACGAACGGGCCGATGAATTGGCATGACAGGGCTCAATGAGCCACCTCGTCGGTCCAGAACCTGGTCTGGGCTTAAGTAAAAGGCAAATCTCTCAGGAACTAAATAACTGGGCCTGGAACAAGACAAAGCACAATTGGAGAGGAAAAGAAGGATGCAGACAAGCCAAGGAAATGATTCTAAATCCTGACGGATCCAGAGCAAGGCGACTGCTAAAAAGGAGCCGAGAGGACATCAGGAACTTGGTAGGTATTCTGACTGGGCATGGAAGCCTAAACAGACATCTGCACCTTATCGGCGTGAGGAACAGCCCACTCTGCCCGAATTGCGGGACAGGGGAGGAGTCCTCATACCACTATATAGGAATTTGTGATAGGTGGAGTCGCCTAAGGAGGAAGATACTGGGAGCACCAACACTTGCTCGGGAAGATCTAAAGGATTTGGACTGGGAGGACGTCCTCACCTTTATCAAGGTGACGAGCCGTTTCAGTGCGGGCCGGGTGTTGGAAGTAGCCAGGTAGGGGAGGGCGGATCGGGGATGGTGAAAAGGGACTTATAGGCCTACTTACCGGGCTTCGGCCCCCCCACCCTTACTACTACTACTACTACTAGTAGCAAATCGATTGTTCCTTAAATTATAGATTATGTTTTCTTGTTTAGTTAAGATTGAGTTCCTTTGTTTGATAAGCGTGCCTAGCAACCCCGTACAACACCAGCGGAGGTTTTTCAGTTTTGTTGGGAAAAACTGGTGGCGCTCTACGACTCCACTACCGGAGCCGGGCATTGTAACACGACTGTGCTAGGTTTGTTTTTCAATAAATCTTTATTCGCTAACTTTAATAGGAAAAACGTGTTGCAATCAGATCAATTACAACACTTTTGGCATAAATAGTTTCATCAATACATAAATAGCCAACTATCCACGTAAATATAGTAATAGAAAACTCACAACTATTACCACAGTTCATAACAGAAGGGAAAACATAATATCGCACCCCTGCTTCAATAGTGCCATATCCCAAAAAAATTCAAAATTGACTTTTTATGCGCAACGTATACATTACAAGGATGCCTACAATATGTAAAAGTGCCACATCAAGGGTTCTAATAAATTCCGCGTTAGGCGACATGCGTCACTATTACTATTCGCTCTTTCGCGACTGCAAGCATAAAGAACCCTAAGCCCATCTTATTTCGTCGAGCGAGGTTACGAAAATTAATGCTGTAGAGCCATAACCTAGTTTGTGATCCTTCATTCTAAATAGGTAAGTGATATTGTTTGATGAATAGTGACTTATTCTATTTTATGTCAAAACTAAAATTAGTTCTGTCGAAAAAATAGAAATGAAAAGTCTTCATTAGTGCCATATCATATGATGTGGCGCTTTGCAAATCCGGCGACAGAACTTTTTGTTAATTTTATGTTTTTCAAGACTGCCCTATCCTCTGATATGGCACTACTGCATTGTTGTTACCTTACAGTGTAGGCACATACAGGATGTAACGTAAAGGTTGGAAATAATCAAAGAGTGGATTTCTTACTAAAAAATAATAGTTTTTCTTCATTATGAAGTTATGCTCTACGGGTTTTCGTTTTCAAGTTACAAGGTGTTAAATTTGTTCAGATAATTTTGATTTTGTTTGATAACTTTTAAACACTATAAGATAAGATGATCAAATTTTAGCTTTGGTTTATCTGGTAATGCGCTCGTAGAAATTTTTTTTATCGTACTAGAAGAAATCCTAGTACGCTGCTGATAAAAATATATGTCTTAATTTTCTACAATTTGAATGGAATTTTAAACAAAATATCCCTCTTGCCTTCCCTTTGTGTCTCTTGCCATTTCCCCATAATTAAACATTTTGTAAATACCAATTTCTCCACGGATTACACATGAAAATGAAGGCAACAGGAACATAATTGAGTATGCTGGATGCACGCCACTAAGTAACCTACGAAGTCGATTTTTACTTCTACTAGGACATTATCAAATAAAGCAACGGCTAAAATTTCATGTCCTTAACTTTACGTATTCAAATGTTATAAAACAAAACAAATTTTTGTAACCTGGTAAACTTGGAAATGAAAATCCTTACAAAATAAAACTTATTTTTTTACTAAGGAATTATTGTTTAATTTATTCTCAATCTTTATGTGTTTCAAAGGACTTGTATTCCAATAGGTTATTTTATTCTAGATATCAAGCAAAATGAACTCTAGATCACGGGGTGCATTGGTATTGCGTTTCGCTTTAAATAATGCGAATCAGTATGAAATAACAAACATGTCTTCGCCGCCACGACATTTAGCAGGCGTTGCCCCTTTTCTATCTGAACACGAGTCGGATGGACCTGGTTACATAGAGTGCTTGGAACGTGATTTTACACCTAATGGTAAGCTCGTTTGTAGCACGAACTGTATCCGAGTAGCCGTAATGTTTTGTTTTGCAGAACCCAAAAATGAGGCCAGGAGCACTGCTTTAGAACCTGAATCTCTGGAATACCTGCATGGTGAGAAACAGAATCCTGAGATCGGTCTTTCAGAATACAGAACTACTGAGGCTAACAGTGTTGACACTACATCTCCACGACAACCAATTGATGTAGTTGATATACCTTCTTTAGTAGACCAAACTGATGACACCGAATTCGTTCCTTCAGAGCACCCAACTGCTGAGGTTAAAACCCGCCTATCCAGATACCCAATTGAGGAGACTGAATTAACTGCTGAGACCGAAACCAACCTATTAACTGATGAGACTGAATTAGTACCTAGGGGAAACTTAATTGATGAGACTGAAACCAACCTTTTAACTAATGAAACTGAATTTGTCTCACAAAACATGGCAGTCGAGGTGCATAAAGATGCTGCTGATGATTGCTTTGGCTTTGATTACGATAGCGACGACTCAGTCAAAGACCCAAATTATGTACCAGAAGCAGTAAGGTTACCACTATTACTTCATTCTCCGGCCAAGCTTACAAAAAAAAGGAAGATAAATCCAACCAATAGAAAAATAGCAAAGAGGAGGAGGAATGAAGGCCTAGAGTATAAGTCGTCAACCACAAAAAAAAATATGAAGGGGAAAAAAATGGGACCACCATGCGCCGAAACCTGCAACTTTAAGTGTCAAACCAAAATTGGGCCAGGCGATAGGCAACAATTATTTGAATGCTATTGGAAACTTGAAAATTTAGATAAACAGCGTCATTTTCTTCTCAAATGCAAGGAAAAAATTGCCCCAGCGATAAGGTTCACAAACAAAAGTAAGTCAAGACTATTCCACAACTCCTTTTATTTTTATATCGCGGCTGAGAAAAAAAGAGTCTGCAAACGGTTTTTCATGAATACTTGTAATGTTCTCAAAAATATTCAATGAAGAATTCAATATTTCGTTTTTCTCTCCCAAAAAGGACTTGTGTAACTTGTAAAGACCTGGACAAAGATTATGCGCGTGAAAACACGTCATCATACATTGTCTGCAGTTTCGACCTACAAGCTGTGATGCCATTCCCTCGCGGCAATACCTCACTGTTTTATTACAAGTCTAAGGTTAATTGCTTTAATTTTACCATAACCAACATTTTGAATGGAGAGACGAAATAAATGTTATTTTTGGCATCAGGGAGAGGGTAACAGAGGAGCGAACGAAATAGCGTCCTGCATCTTCAAATATTTGGAAGAGCTGACCGGAAAAATTGATAATGATAACTTAGAAGTTGTGTTTTACAGTGACAATTGCTGTGGACAAAACAAAAATAAATTTGTTATGGCGATGTTTATGTACGCTGTTTATCACTTAAAAATAAAAGTATTACCCATAAATTTCTAATCTGCGGTCATACGCAGAACGAGGGTGACGCTGCTCATTCAGTTATTGAGAAAGCTATGAAGCAAGCCCTCAAAAGAGGGTCAATTTTTTTACCGCAGCAATATGCAACTATTATCAGAACAGCTAAAAAGACAGGGGTACCCTATGAAGTCATAGAATTATGCCATACTGATTTTTTTGACGCAAAGAACCTGAAGACGCAGCTGGGCAACAACTTTGATAGAGACATAAATGGGAAAAAAGTTTTATGTTCAAATATGAAAGTCGTTTTTCCTTCCAAGTGAAAACTTCCTATGAGAGTGATGAATTCCAAGAGATAGTAACAAGAAAAAGAGCAAGAAAAAGTGACTCTAAGTTGATTCTGGTCCCGGCCTACACAACTAAGCCAAGGATAGATGCAAGGAAAAAGAGAGACTTACTAGATTTATTTGAAGCCAATGCGATTCCTAAGTCCTACTTACCTATTTATCGGGCTATATTTTTTATGTTGTTCTTTTCTTACATTAAACACAAATTCAATTAAATCGAATGCAGTTTTATTTACGCATATGTCTTAACCGATTGAATTAAAATAAAATTTATATCAACAGTACTGCCATATCACATAACATCATTTTTTTCTATTATATCTGTTTATAACAAAAAAGGTTTCACTTTAAATTTCAAATCACTAAACAGTAAGTACATCTGTATGTATACCGTATTTGGTAAGTCCAAGTACCGAAATTGCTTATCAGAATAATTTTACATTCACCATCATTTTGTATTGACTCTCCTGTAAAATTAACATTTATGAGGTTATGACACTATTGAAATAGGGGTGCGATATATAAAACCCAAAAACCACAACACATAAAAATCCAGCTTATTATTATGGACCAGTATCTTGTTTGTAAACATTATATAAAATAATAATAATTTCAGCAATATTAATATTGGAAATGTTTTTGTTTTCCTATTATGGGGTATCAAATCACGAAAAAGTGCATGCTACATTTGGCACATCACGTAATATACGTGAGAGATGGTGTTAGTCTGTTTCTGAGGACGGAATAGGTTCAAATGACAAAAATAAATTAAAGCTAACTGAAACTAACCGAAAGTTGATTGAACGACTAACCCAAACTAACCCAAACTAACTAAAAGTAACCAAAAGCACAAAAAGGGTTAAAATGAATCGGAACAAATTAAAAAAATAAAAGTAAGTTAAAACTAACTCATAGTAACCGAAATTTGGCGAATAACCAAAACTAACCATAAAAATTAAAATTGGTTATAACCTATCGAATCCGGTTCAAATTACTAAAATTAATTGGAACTTACTGAAACTAACCGAAAGTTGGTTCAACGACTAACCGAAAGTAACCAAAAGCACCAAAAAAGGCTAAACCGTATCGGAACAGATTAAAAATATTAAAGTAAGTCAAAACTAACCAAAAGGAACCTAATTTTGGCGACTAACCAAAACTACCCAAAAACATTAAATTCGATTATAAGGTATCCGGCGCCCATTGAAATGACTAAAATTAAAACTAACTGAAATTAACTGATTATTGATTGAACGACTACTCACGACGACTATCTAACCCAATCTAACCTAAACTAACCAAAAGCGCCAAATATGGCTAAAACGTTTGGAAATAGATTAAAAATATTATAGTACGTTAAAATAACCCAAATTAACCGAATTTTGGCGACTAACCAAAATTAATCAAAAACATTAAAATTGGTTATGACATATCGGAAAGTTGATTGAATGACTAACCAAAACTAATCAAAAGTAACCAAAAGCACAAAAACGGGCTAAAATGTATCGAAATGGGTAACACAAATTAAAGTAAGTTTACACTAACCAAAACGAACCGAATTTTGGCGACTAACCAAAACCAACAAGAAACATTATATTATTTGACTATAACGTATCGGAGCCGGTTCAGATGAATACTTTGGTTTCTTGACAGTGAGTTTCCAAGGTCGCATCACCACACGGAAAATTTTAGTGAACGTCACGACACGGTTCATGCATAACTGATTAAAACGTATCGAAACCCGCTCAAATAAGTAAAATAAATTGAGACTAAGTGAAAATGACCGAAAGTTGATTGGACGACTAACCAAAACTAACCAAATCTATTAAAATTGATTAGAACGTATCGGAACCAGTTCAAATAACTAAAATAAGTTGAGACTAAGTGAAACTAACCGAAAGTTGATTAGACGACTAACCAAAACTAACCAAATCTATTAAAACTCATTATAACGTATCGAAACCGGCTCAAATAAGTAAAATAACTTGAGACTAAGTGAAACTAACCGGAAGTTGATAAGACAACAAACCAAAACTAACCAAATTTATTAAACTTGATTATAACCTATCGGAACCGACTCAAATGACTAAAATATGTTGAGACTAAGTGAAACTAACCACAGATCTAGGAAAGGAAAACTAACCGCAAATTGATTAGACGACTAACCAAAATTAACCAAATCTATTAAAATTGATTATAACGTATCAGAACCAGCTCAAATAAGTGAAATAAGTTGAGACTAAGTGAAAATTAAACTAAATTCAAATGACTAAAATAAGTTGATGTTAAGTGTAACTAACCGAAATTTGAATTGACGACCAACTAAAACTAACCCAATCTATTAAAATTGTTTATAACTTATCGGAAACGATTCAAATGACTAAAGTAAGTTGAGATTGAGTTAAACTAACCGAAACTTGATTGGACGACTAACCAAAATTAACCAAATCTATTAAAATTAATCATAACGCGTCGGAACCGGTTCAGATGACTAAAATAACTTGACACTATGTGAAACTAACCGAATGGTGATTGGACGATTAACCAAATCTTAACAAATATTTTAAAATTGATTATAGTGTATCGGAACCGGCTTAAAGAAGTAAAATAAGTTGAAACTAAGTGAAACTAACCGAAAATTGATTGGACGACTAACCAAATCTATTGAAATTGGTTACAACATATCGGAACCGGCTCAAATAAGTAAAATAACTTGAGACTAAGTGAAACTAACCGGAAGTTGATTAGGCGACTAACCAAAAGAAATCAAGTTTATTAAACCTGATTATAACGTATCGGAATCGACTCAAATGACTAAAATAATTTGAGACTAAGTGAAACTAACTGCAAGTTGATTAGGCGACTAACCAAATTTATTAATATTGATTATGACGTATCAGAACCAGCTCAAATAAGTGGAATAAGTTGAGACTGAATGAAACTAATCAAAAGTTGATTAGACGACTAACCCAAACTAACCAAATATATTAAAATTGATTATAACGTATCGAAACCGACTCAAATGACTAACATAAGTTGAGACTAAGTGAAACTGACCGGAAGTTGATTAAACGACTAACCAAAACTAACCAAACTTAGTAAACTTAATTATAACGTATCGGAACCGACCCAAATGTCTAAAATAAGTTGAGACTAAGTGAAGCTAACCGAAAGTCGCTTAGACGATAAACCAAAACTAACGAAGTCTAATAATATTGAATGTAACGTATCGGAACCAGCTCAAATAAGTAAAATAAATTGAGACTAAGTGAAACTAACCGAAAGTTGATTAGACGACTAACCAAAACTAACCAAATCTATTAAAACTCATTATAACGTATCGAAACCGGCTCAAATAAGTAAAATAACTTAAGACTAAGTGAAATTAACCGGAAGTTGATTAGACAACAAACCAAAACTAACCAAATGTATTAAACTTGATTATAACGTATCGGAACCGACTCAAATGACTAAAATAGGTTGAGACTAAGTGAAACTAACCACAGATCTAGGAAAGGAAAACTAACCGCAAATTGATTAGACGACTAACCAAAATTAACCAAATCTATTAAAATTGATTATAACGTATCAGAACCAGCTCAAATAAGTTTATTTATTTTATTTATTTATTTATTTCGAGGTACACTACAGAGAATCTCCAATTGGTACATTACATTCAGTATAAAAACGAATCAATACACAAAACAAATACACAAAAATATAAAAAATATAAAAATAGAGAAATCTGCCATCAGACAACAAAAAACACTTCAAGGGTGGTCCGGAATCCTCGCTTCGATCATTTATCATCTAAACAGATGTCTTCTCAGTCTTTTTTGAAGTTGAGCCATGTGCCATTGATATCGACGTTGGATTTGATGTAGGTATTGAAGTGGTTCATAATGCGGTTGATACTGCAGTACATCCCTACATCGGTACGGCTCCTATTCATTGCAAATATATTTGTGAGTCTGGTATTGTAAGGTGGTGCGTAGAAGTTCAGAGATGCAAGAAGTTCGGGACAGTCAACCTCGCTATTTAATATCTTTTGTCCAAACACTAGTGTTAGAAATATTCTACGCATTTCAAGGCTTTCGATATTCAGCATCTGTGAACGCTGTATGTGAGGGTCGGTTTTTCAATGTTTAGTTTGTATAGCAAAAAGTTAATAAATTTAGACTGCACTCGTTCTATTCTCTTTATGTGTCCTTTATACTGTGGAGCCCAGACGACGCAACAGTATTCTAGGTTACTTCTTACCAAGGAAAAGTAAAGTCGCTTTAAGAACTCTACGTCGTTGAAGTCGTGACAGCTTCTCATGATAAAACCAGCCATCCTGAAGGACTTAGCCAATATGTTCGTGGAACCTTAACGCTGTATCAAAGACAACGCCCAAATCGTCAATGATACTTACTCGTGATAAGGGAGTATTGGATAGTTGATAACAAAATGAAATGGGACGCTTCTTTCTTGTGAATGTTATTGTGTTAGTTGAGACTAAGTGAAACTTAAACTAAATTCAAATGACTAAAATAAGTTGATATTAAGTGAAACTAACCGAAATTTGAATTGACGACTAACTAAATCTAACCCAATCTATTAAAATTGTTTATAACTTATCGGAAACGGTTCAAATGACTAAAGTAAGTTGAGATTGAGTGAAACTAACCGAAACTTGATTGGACGACTAACCAAAATTAACCAAATCTATTAAAATTAATCATAACGCGTCGGAACCGGTTCAGATGACTAAAATAACTTGACACTATGTGAAACTAACCGAATGGTGATTGGACGATTAACCAAATCTAAACAAATATTTTAAAATTGATTATAGTGTATCGGAACCGGCTTAAAGAAGTAAAATAAGTCCAATCAATTTTCGGTTAGTTTCACTTAGTTTCAAGTGAAACTAACCGAAAATTGATTGGACGACTAACCAAATCTATTGAAATTGGTTACAACATATCGGAACCGGCTCAAATAAGTAAAATAACTTGAGACTAAGTGAAACTAACCGGAAGTTGATTAGACGACTAACTAAAAGAAACCAAGTTTATTAAACCTGATTATAACGTATCGGAATCGACTCAAATGAGTAAAATAATTTGAGACTAAGTGAAACTAACCGCAAGTTGATTAGGCGACTAACCAAAACTAACCAAATTTATTAAAATTGATTATAACGTATCAGAACCAGCTCAAATAAGTGGAATAAGTTGAGACTGAATGAAACTAATCAAAAGTTGATTAGACGACTAACCCAAACTAACCAAATGTATTAAAATTGATTATAACATATTGAAACCGACTCAAATGACTAACATAAGTTGAGACTAAGTGAAACTGACCGGAAGTTGTTTAAACGCCTAACCAAAACTAACCAAACTTAGTAAACTTAATTATAACGTATCGGAACCGACCCAAATGACTAAAATAAGTTGAGACTAAGTGAAGCTAACCGAAAGTCGCTTAGACGATAAACCAAAACTAACGAAATCTAATAATATTGAATGTAACGTATCGGAACCAGCTCAAATAACTAAATTAAGTTGAAAGTAACCGAAAGTTGAGTACATGACTAATAAATCAAAACTTACTAAATCTATTAAAATTGATTATAACGTATCGGAACCAGCTGTAAAATAATTTAAGACTAAGTGGAACTAACCGAAAGTTGATTAAACAACTAACCAAATATATTAAAAATAATTATAACGTAACGGAACTGGCTCAAATAAGTAAAAATTTTAAACTAAGTGCAACTAACCGAAAGTTGATTAGACGACTAACCAAAACTAACCAAATCTACTAAAATTGATTATAACGTATTGGAACCGACTCAAATGACTAAAATAAGTTGATATTAAGTGAAACTAACCGCGTTAGATCGGGTATTGAGAGACGAATCAAATGCAGTTTTTACAACCACCACTAATGTTATAAATTGTAAAAACGATCGAAACTTGAAGTAATATGCATTTATGTGGTATATTTTGGTAAACTAAACTTACGTAATCTGCTAAAAGTCATTTTTTACATTCGATTGTGTTAAGGGTGGGTGAGGGTGACTTTTAGTTTCTCACGACAGACTAGTCGTGTCTCATATCGTTAGATCGAAGAATATCAGACGAATCGAATGCAAATGGTCTTTTGCTTTTTCAACCACACTTATAACGTTATAAATTGTAAAAAAAGAACGAAACTTCAAGTAATATGCATTTATTTGGTATATTTTGGTAAAGTAAACTTACGTAATCTAACCTGATCTCACCCAAACTTCTATTAACTATTATATTTCCACACAATTATGAGTTTACTTAGATCTCAAATTTAGTAAGCGTTGCAATCTGCTTCGGCATTTTCAATGTCTCCCCCGGTTGCATCTTTGAAGGACTGTGATTTTTTTATCAACACTTATTATGCAATTTCGGGAAAGCAAACAGGTTACAGGAGAACGACCAAGATTCTAAGAAACAGTTAATAATTTTATTGACTCTGTAATAACGAAAAAAACAGAAAGACAAAAAACAACATAGGAGCATGTTACGTAAATCACAAAAATGCTATTGACTCTGTCCCACAATTTAGCCTTACAAATTTACAAAATACATCCAACTATAATAAATTTCCTATAAGAAGCCATCATGAACACCTAGAGAGCAATCATACATTTAAGAAATTTGTCAAGGACTCGCTAAGCGCATCATGGTTTTGCCTCTGCCTGAATTCACTCTCAAATACATCAAATAACACAAAATACGCTTTTCAAATCAACCACCAGAACTAAGTAAAACACAAAACTCACCACTGACGTCAAAATATATGCACCAACATAGATACAAATGGGAAAACCCCGGAAAACTAATAAAGATAATAAAGGAATAACAACTGGCATTGTAATGGAATTTCGAATTAGTAAACACAAAGCATTATAATAGAAAAAAAACAGTTATTAATTTAGCAGAATTTATAAATATCTATATGCAAAGCTGAATGTCGTTTTGTGAAGTAGTAAATTGCTAATTTATTTAACAGCCAAGTTTATGAGCTGCATTGTTAACAATATACCTTTGAGATGGAAATATTATTTTGAACAATAATCTGTTTTTCTTTCCAGGTACGAATTCTACTGGCACAAAATACAGTATGAACAGAGCGTCATAAAGATTTGGTATGTAGCAAATTATTTATGTAAGATAGGATATATTTTAGATTTGGAAAGGAATAAGCTAAGTAGTATTAATTTACGCTGCATCAATTCCTTTACCTTATCTTTAACTGTAAGGCATCTTAGTATTATGCTGTTATCTACTTTTATGGGACAGTGAGATATATGTACCAATATCTCATGAAAATTAACTACTAGTAGCAAATTTTATTGCTATGTACCTCATATTTGAAAAGGTAGGATGTAAGAACGCGTCTTTTAAGCCTAGTTCGCAGAGCGTTGACTGTCGCCCGCGACAGATCCCCACTCCTTGCCTTTTCAATGTCGAGTGACAACCATCACGACACGATGATGTCAACCAATTGAACTTGATTCAAAGTTCAAACCACCTACACCGACAGCGAGTTGGCGACATTGTGGAGGAGGTTATGGTGTTCAAAAACCATTTTTTGAACACGTCTTCAAGTCTAACGATTTAGTTTTGTACAATTTAACATTCCACGCCACTGTCCTATCATTCCAAACAAATTAAAACCTTGGCGATACTACTAACGCCATCTCTTGTTTACCACGTTTATCCACTGCGCTAGACAGTCTAGAAAGCTAAAAGTTAAGCGTCCTCAAAAGGCCTCCGACCAATCATAGCGCTTCCCGCTTCATCCGGGCGGTATTACTAGCGCCAACTATTGTAACCACCTTTACTCATCTGAAGCCGGCCGCGCATCCTAAACTCATCTGACCAATCATAGCGTTTCCCGCTATACCCCGGCGACCGAATCGACCAATCACAGAGCATCCTCCAGGATAGCCACTTCACCAAACTTAAAATTCCCTAAAATTCAGATCTTTAATAATCGAATTTCATGAAAACTAGTCAGCAGATTTCAACCAGATTTGTATTAAAATTCATAATATTAATTTAGACAACCGGTCATGTTACGTTTTTACACAATATCTCTGTATTTACATTATTGCCCTTTCCATGCCCGAAGCGGTGCATCTTCTCCCACCAGAAGGGGCGGTAACAACAGACTTCTTCAAGTTGCTCTAGTTCCCACGTTCTAGAATTCAGTATGAAGTAGTCTCTTGAACCTCGACCATGTAAGTCGCTCTAAGGCGCTGCTCCTACCGACATGGCGCGCAAGCCGCCATGTCGGCCAGTTTTCACGTTTTGAGACCTCATAATCTCTCTAGTTCTTTACTCAAGTGACATAGTGATATCCAAGCTTAATCATCTTTATATCAAGCCTACAATAAGGTATTTATCGGCAAACGTACTGCCGTTATTCTCACGAGTCTCACGCCGAGCAATAGTGTCCCAATTGGTCTCATCCATGGGAGTTCTACAATCGAGCCCTGTCGCAAACCACACTCAATCGAGCATAGTCTCGAAATCTCAAGTAAGTAAACGCACATGTTTACAATCACTTTCTCACAAAGCCTACAAAAAAGGTATTTGTCGGCATCTTAACTGCCATTATGGAGACCCACTGATCTCTAGTACTAAGCCTACAAAAAGGTATTTTTCGGCAACCTGACCTGCCATTATGGAGACCCACTGATCTCCCTAATTCTCAAAGGCTGTACCATGCGCAGTACAGTCCCCAATCGTCTTGCCCATGGGATTTTCAACATTCTATATCACGAGTATACCACTGGGTTGCTATACTCTTGCCTTATTCTAATATAAGGATTACTCTGCACTAGTCTGCATACCTACTCATGCCTTTTTCTCATATAAGGATTAAACGGCACTAGTCTGCCAATATACTCTTATTATACACAAGGCTACATCCCATGCGCGGATTTCAGCTTACATATGCTACCTGCATAGCACATTTAATAATCATTCATGCGTGCACCAAGAAGCCGCATTCACAAGGCATTCATGTCATGCCATATGCATTAACTGCATACCAGATTCAAACCACTAATTCAAGTCATTTCTATTTGCAATAAATTGAACTACATTGTACATAGAAGCTAGCCTATTGCCTAGCAAGTGTTTTTCAAAGTGACTTTCCCCCAGTGTTGGAAGATAACCTCCTGAACATTGAACGTTTCTCGTCAGTGGTGTTCATAGTGTACATATTAGCTTATAGGTGGACATTAAGGTAATATTAATCCTGTTGTTATTGCTTGTATATTATTGTATTTCATAACAAAGCTAAATCAGCTAACAGAGTTGATACGTATAGCTGTCCCGCAGGAACTGTTAACAGACATTTAACTGTACATAGCTTCATTGCTTTAGATTTTAAGAGTTTTATTTATGTCATATTCTTCAAGGTCGAAACTTTGCCTCGACTGACTTTGATCATATCGTAGCACTGACTACGTACTGTTTAAATTTTGTGTATTTATGAGCTTCTAGTTATTTTCAAGTAAAGTAACTTATTAAAATATTCATATAATGCTAAAGCTTTTTGTTTTATTTACAAAATGACTTTAGAACTAGCCCTATGGTAAATTTTAGTGCCTAAAAGCACATCTCTTTTTGTTTAGAAAATCGACCAAGATCGACTCTGAAACATATGGGTTCTGACGTCACTTATATCCTATTGGCCCGTGAGAGTGTAGCTGGCGACATTCGAACATCTGAGAAATAGGCTTTAGATAGCTTAAACTAAAAAAGCGATTTTTCGATCATTGCACTGGTGTCGATTTCCCGAAACGATAATAATCTGTATTATCATTTCATATTTTACCATGGGAGTCACCCAATAATTTAATATAATTTTTACTTTGCAAAAAAATAATAAATAGAACCATTTTTGGCGTATGCCCTGAGAATTCGTTGGTCGGGATAAACAAATTAATTTTTTAATTATTTATTACCATAAAGGTGGGTTTGGTAATTAGCTGGATAATTAACCACCTTAATTAGTGAACTGTATTAAAATAGGGTGGTGGGGTTTTTACACATAGGTTGTGAATTGAAACAAGCATTGTCGGTATTATGTACTTTAATAATGCAAATTTTTATTTGCATTCGATATGAAAAATATATAGAATTTCTACACTACTGTCACGCATTCATTCATTCACTCAGATAAAACTAAATATACAAGTTACTTAGTAATAACTATCTACAAAAGAAAACGTCTTGATTATTTAAATCTGAACTGATTTAAATTAACTGCTTTCTGTCTTTAAAATTGCAGCTTTTCGTTCACACTGAAAATACCTTAAGGTTTCAAATCAAATCAAATCAAAATATATTACATGTCAAAATACACAAGTCAAAGAGTAATACATAAGTGGGTATTTAAAATGTTTTCAAATTACATCATATGGCCGTTACAATTTCAAGCCACTCAAATAAAAATAAATACTAAAATAAAAATTAAAATTAAGGACAGTACATACTAAATATTCATTCAAATTAAACTAATTCCAAGTATGGTTTACATATTCTTTTGTGCTGTAAAAGGAATTTAAAAGCAAAAGGGACTCAACAGCATTTTTAAATTTAGTAATAGGTAGATATCTAATTGATATAGGCAGCCTATTAAACCGTTTCACCGCAACAAACCCAAGCTGACTCTGGGCCTTCATCAGTCTGCAGCGGACGGCAACCAAATCTGTCTTGTTCCTTGTGTCATATGAATGAAAATCAGCGTGATTGGGATATTTATCCTGATTACGTTTGACATGCAAAACATTTTCTAAAATGTAAACACAGGGAAAGGTAAGTACATTATGACCGGCAAACGCTCGCCGACAGTCCTCCCGGTATCCGAGACCTGCTATAATACGAATGACCGTTCTTTGCAGCCCAAACACCCTTGCTCAATGTGCAGAGCCACGCCACACGAGAATACCCTATGACAGAATGCTATGGAAAAGTGAAAAGTAAGCTGTTTTCATTGTATCAATTGATACACATCCACTCAGGCTTCTCAGCACAAAAACACCACTTGCAAGCCTCCTGCACACATTCCCCGCATGCACCTCACATTTACACAGTCTCACCACTATCAGCAGTTTCCAAAAAGCATTTTCTGGGTCTTATCTGCATTCAGCAGAAGCCTATTCGATAGGAACCACTCCTCAACCACCAACTGTGCAGCAGTCAGCCCCTCCCCAGCAATTTGCTCAGTTTCGCCTGCCACAAACACTGTGGTGTCATCAGCAAACAGCACCTATTTTTCTTTAGAGTTGATAAGGGGTAAATCATTAATATAGATCAAGAATAAGATCGGCCCTAGAACGGATCCTCGGGGTACTCCAATATTGATATGCGCCGGAGCAGACGACACCCCATCTACACGCACTGTTTGTTATCAGTTTAGTAAGTAAGAATCAATTAGACGGACACCATTTTCACAAAAGTTATAATGCTTAAGCTTGCTGAGGAGGCCGTGCGCCACATAGTCAAAGGCCTTGCTAAGGTCCCAAAACAGACAGGACAAGTATTGATGTTCAAATGCCTCTAGCATACTGTCAGTAAGACTCAGAATACCAAGAATAGTGTTCATATCCTGCCTGAAACCAAACTGGCTAGCAGAAAAGATATCCTTACTCTCAAAAAATTTCACTATTATATTATGAAACTCAAAGAGGTCTTTTTGCCTTATTGGACGTAAAATAACTTTTTCAGCTTTAGTTACTTTATCAGTGGTTTGAAAACTAATAAGCTGGCCCTTATGATCAGAGAGATCAAAATCCACAATGTCAACCACAAAGGAATTATAGGTTTAGAAAAATATTATCCAGGCAGGCATCCCCACGTGTCGCCTCCTTGATCCGGCACTCAAAACCATACATTTTAAAAAGAATGATAAGACGCTGAGTCTCACCTTGTCCTGACCCAAAAGATACATTAAAGTCGCCTGCTAATACTACCCTTTTGCCCTTGCACTGAGACAGTATACACTCCGCTGCATTCTGAAAAGCCTCAAAGTCCCCTGTAGGCGACCTATAAATGCAAACAATTACAAGATTCATTGGTTTCACTAATACAGCACAGGATTCTATACATTTTTCTACATTGATATCATTACAATTATTTATCACAGTAAAGTCTAAGGATTCTTTAATGAGAATACCAGTACCTCCACCTCTATAAAGTTTTCTTACTGAATAACTTGCAGTTTTAAAGGTTTAAACATTCAAAACACTGATTTCAGGTTCGTAAACCCAGTGCTCAGTCAGGCAGACAATGTCAAGTTGTTTGTCAGCAATTGCTGCCTCCAATTCATGTATTTTGGACCTTATCGATTTAACATTGTAGTGGAGAATGTCTATCTTCTTTTTTTGGGTAAACTGCCTGCCTTGTGCTGTCCCTGCTTGGGACTCTATCTTCCTCAGGATTAAAAAAATATTAACAATAACAGCTACGGGCCAGAAGCTTCCATTTAAAACGTTCTCCTTGCAATCCAGTGGAATTTGAATGTAGTTCTTCGCAATTATTTGCTTCCATATCATCATATTTAAGGTTACTTTTTATTTCCTCGGGGATGCAATCTGCATCCAAGCCTGACACAAACAGCCAGGCCGAGTTTCTACTGCCCGCGACTTTCAGTCCCGTGTTAATCGCCCTACTACCTTTTATTGGGCTGGGTCTCACTTTTGGGTTAAAATTTGCCCTTTTTCTGTTATGTACCAGTATCCATTCATCCTCAGTTTCCTTTCCCAGAGGTTTCTGGATCACTTTAGGAACGACAGGCGTAGTTGGATTTGGTTTTCCCTTTTCAAAAACATCGTCACACTCATCCTAAGAATTTTTAAGGTTAGTGTTGGTGTCAACAATGTTGTCTTCTTTGTTGTTTGTATTTTCTGTTTCAATCGGAAGCGATACTTTCCGTGAACGGCGTCGAGCCGTAGCAACCGCTATAGTCGCTTTCGATTGGTTGTTGTTGCTACATTCGATTTGGCCAACCTTTTTTGACGTTGACTTTTCCGCGACAACTTCATTATATTTACCCTTTCCAGCATCCACCGGGAGCTGCGGCTGCGTCTGCGTACCAGTAGTAAGGATGTTTGAGGGATGTTTTTTTTTCAGATTCTTGCAATTTTCGTACTGATTCTTTAAGCTTTTCCTCAAGGAGGGCTTTGTTTTCTTGTAATAGGATATTTTTACCCTGCATCTCTTCAATCAGCAGTCTCAGAAGCTGTATTTCTTCATCTTTGGCTTTGACAACACCATCTAGGGTTATGTCGTCCTTGACATCTTCGCAGCAAATTAATCGCGTTTCATCGATTAAATTGACCTTCCCTAGCCAATCCCTTTTGATACAGGATTTATGATGATACCCTTTGCCACACTTTGTACACACCAAACAGATAAGATGTAGATTTTCCTTGTATATATATATATATATATATATATAGGTTCTGGTTGTGCATTCAATTTACTAGGCTATTGTCTTTGGATTTAAATACTCGAGCTCTCTTTTATTTACTTGGAAAAATGCTCACAAGCTTTTCTTTGATCTAAAAGTTAATAAAAACTTATCAATTGTTCGACACAAATGTAACCTTGAGTATGTTTATTATTTTAAACCAGTCGTTTGCAGTACCTACCTCAAACAATTTGGAGATCATAAAAGTCATCTAATGTATATTATAATTCATTTGTCTAATTATGTTTCGGTGTATTGTTTCCTTTTGTGTTATTCATCTTTCGAAGAGATTTCGCGTTTTCATTTCTTAAGTGTCAAAGTGCCATTCAGCTATGAGTGACAGTAAGACAGGCACACTATATGATTTTGACAGTTAGGTTAGACAGGTTCAAGAAGGGACGTTCCCAAGTAACGGTTCCTTTTAAGGCGTATTTATTTGCCGCTTGGCGAATATGATGTAGAGTAGAAGTTCGATTAACCGAGCTGTGACGTAGATGGTTCTTCCTGCGCTTCGACTCCCTATTTCAACTAAGTTAAGTTGGCAGTAATGTTTCTTAGTCAAGGTGTTGAAATTCGTTCCGTGAGAGAGAAGGGTCTTTTCTTTTTACGCCGTGCCGTCTGTGCAACGAGTCGATAAGCCGGCGTCCTTTGTGGCCTTTTAGAGGTGTAAATCCTCATGGACTGGTTCAAGTAATTAGGGTCATTAGTTTATGATATCTTTGTTACATTTAAGTATTTCGACTCGAACCAGGGTCATGGAGGTTACCTATAAAAGTTTTTGTTGAGTTATTGGAATCCTACCTCCACGTGGTAAGTTACCAAAATTTTCATGCAGTCTTTCAGTGGAATTAATTCTATTTTTCAATCTTTCTAAAAGAATTTATGTATTGCTGTTGCTGTATTGTTGTC
>MU183750.1:0-10813 GCA_016904865.1 Pissodes strobi
ATATATATAACATACACCACTCGAAGAGTGGTGTATGTAAGATGTTAATTGACACGGTTCTTGAATGTAGGTGAAGCTGTAGGTTGTAATTTGGGGGAAACAGATGTCCTGGGTGTGAGTTCCACAGCGATGCATTGCGCCAGGATTCTTTGTAAAGCGATGTTCTAGGTGTTTCCAGTTGTACAAGGAACGGGTGCGCTCTTGCCGTCTGTCGCGACTGTCTGACAGGTGTTGCTGGGGGCGGGATGAGGCGAACCAAATCCTGTTGTTAGCAACGTGGTCATGCCAGGACATATTGCTGTTGACCCAGACACCCATGTAGTCCGATTAACGAGGATGAATAAGGAATGGTCGATCCTGCCATAAAAATGTCAGGGCCCTCCGTATCGGTAAACATGGCTGCTTTGGTTTTTGCTGCATTGAACTGGACCAAATTTCTGTCGCCTCAAGTTCGAACTTTCTCCAGATCTTGATTAATTGTTGTAACCTCTCCTGTCTGCGGTGATAAGTCTCAGTTGCTGGTAAAGGTTTTTCTGATCGAAAATTGGAAACAAGGGTACTGTCATCTGCAAAAGTGTAAACAGGATTAATGGTTTCGGCCAGCAGGTCATTAATATAGATGAGGAATAGAGTTGATGAAAGTATTGGGCCCTGACGCACTCCCGCATTAATGGTGAATGGGTCTGGAATGTGTACATCAACTGTACGTGCAGAGATCGGTTCTTAAGGAAACTGGCAAGCCAGCTGCAGAGAGACTGGCAGTTCGAAAGACGGCGGTTTCTTGAGCAAACCGTCATGTCAAACTCTATCGAATGCCTCTGAAATATCCAATGCAATCGCTCATTTCTCCGTAGTTCTCAATTCTTCTACTCTATATATGAGTGACATAGGCCGATATATCCTGTCGATCTCTCTTTGCGAAAGCCGTATTGGTTATCGCAATTAATATGTTGGTCTCGAGATACTTCAGTAGTTGCTTATTGACTACACGTTCCATGACTTTGGAGATTATTGGGGCAATAGTTTGTGGACGTGGTTTTCTTGCCATCTTTTGGAATAGATTGTACTCGAGCGACTTTCCAAGAAGATGGGTAAATCCCTTTTCGGGAAGATAGAGGAGTTATTCCGTCCGGACCTGATGCCTTTTGCGTATCTAGTTCTCATGCGCATTAACTCGATTTAATAAGTTTGATTAGATTTGTTTGTTTATGTTATAGAGATTTTGGCGTTTGTTCGATTCTAATTTTTTCAACAAGAAAACAAAAATGGATAATAGCTCAAATACTAACTACATCATTAACACCCACAACATGTTCTATGATTGTTTACTAGAAATATTTCGCCAAGAAAAACGTGTCATTTATTTGACTGTCAGTTCAAATCGATTTGAATCCAATTTCAATGTTATATTTGTTTCTGCATGAAAACCGAGAAAAAGATTGCATCCAAAACGATTTCAAAGCTCCATGAAACCTTGGTAACTATTTGCATTTTCCTTTTTCGTCAATTTTATTTTAAATATGAGATAGGATTAGTTAGTTCGGGTTAACTTGCTATTTTGGGCCGCTATCTATAATTGCCACGTATTCATGTTTTTTTTTAAATCGTTTTGGATCCAATCCTCCTACATAATACATAATTCTATAAAATAAACGAAAGAGTTAAAACCGCTTTACTAATGCTTCTGGCCATTTTTGGCCGTAATAATTTTTGTTATGTCCCAAATTGATAATTTCTAAAAATGTATGTTCTTAATCAATGAACCAAGTAACAATATCGATGGTACGAACCTTCTCCTTTACTCTTTTTAACGCAAACTAAACAAATATGTAAAATAGACAATTAACAGTATAGAGTTACGACAAAAAATCACAGATTTTACGGTAAAAGCATTTCCATGAACAGAAATCACATCTTGACAATGAAAACCAAGTTCGCGAAACGGTAGAACACAGAACTATAAACATATTCGAATATGCGAATTTATGTGGCGGCCACCCAGCGCGTCGTGAAATACAGACGGACGGACGATTTCATTGGGAGTATATCGTTTTAAGTTTCAGAAGTTATGAGAACCCTGAACGACATCTTCCGAGGAGATTTCGCAAGGAACAACATTTTTTATGAAGTTTAAAAATCTTCTAACATGCGAAGTTTGTAATAATATTCTTTATGTAATGTCAATATTTGCTGTTCAATACTGCAGATTTAATTTGGCAATGGCGATATTAGGGATTAAGTTGGGCAAAGTAGTGACTTAGAGCCAGTGCTTGCCGGATAGGTTCTTCCGTTTAATATCGTCTAGTCTTCTTTTCCTTCTACCGTCTTCTACGCACGTCCATTTATTTCAGTTTTTTTTTTTCGTTTCGATTGCTCTGTCGGATTTGCCATGTGTCATTACGAATATAAGAACGCAGCTATCCAAGACCATTCTTTTCAAACTAATATATTTTTTCAAATTTCAGTGACACGGTTTGCTGAAATTTATTGTAATCTTTATGGCCTCCCAGGGTTTCTCATCTCCACTAATAATGGTCATCTGAAATTTGAAGATGATTCAGATCTACGTCGTCTAAATTAATTCATCACATTTCCGAGTTGAACACGTTTTTTAGCGTATGAAATTTGAGAGATATGGTACATATTTTCCTCGATATCTCTCTGACGTTATTCTCTAATGCAATATTTTTGCAATAATTATTATTGTCCATCGATCGTAACGAAGCGATAGCAAATGTATTTTAATACAGTTGCCAAAATTTTATTTAAAAAAATAAATTAAAAATTATAAATATTGATTCCGTATGTTGTGGGCTATTGCTAATCATAATGGTTTAAGCACCCATTTCCAACTTACCTTACTGTTATTATTGTTTTTATGTTACTACTGTTCTATTTCAATACAATTATGAATCTAAAATCTACTTACTTCATGGGTGCATGACCATGAAAAAGTAACAGGGCAATGGGTTATTGTTATCGATATGCTACCAAAACGTATGACAAATAATATGCTTAATAAGGAAACATATCTAAGTACGTTAAAGCTGAAATATTCAAATAACGAAACAACAATACTTCAAGCATCGCTCTGTATAAAGTGAGTTTAATGAAACTTTGGCATTTGACAGGAAATAAACCGTTGATGTTAAAACTATAACGTGTATGTGCTAAAAGTCCCTATCATTGCCATAAATCGAATCATATGCTAAAAGTGAGCATCGCAAAGACAGCAATGGCGATTTATCTGCCATCAGCCTTTGGTTGGATAATTAAAAGTCATATTAAACAAGAGTTATCGCACTTGTTAATGTTCGGAAGAACATTTGGCAACTTCTTAAGAATCCTTTGATTATTACGGTCGGACAATATTCTTGGTATTCATCGCCATCGTTTCATAGGATATTATTATACTCTATTGTAACAATGACTGTCTAAGTTTCCATATTAAAAGGTAAGAAAGGAATTCGTTACAGAATCACTCACTTTTATGCGAGTTCTAAAATCTTACACATTTTCTATATTTTATATCGATATTGAACAGATTCAAAAACTGTGAATCGGTAGGGGCATTTTCAAATAATAAAAGCTATTATGATATTTATTAATAATTAATCACTTAAAAGATATTTATTTGATAGTTTTTTAGTTAAAGAACGAAAATTTCGCGGAAACCTAGTTTTAACATTGTACTATAGAAATTGTGTGTGCACCTACACTATTTATATCGTACATAGTATCAAAAATATTTCCGGCTATTCCGTACGCATTTCTACTGATCCTGGAAAATACTCTTCCGGATATACTTAGCATATGATGTTTAATTTTAACTCCGGGTATAACTTTCAATATATTCACCCATTTAGTTGCCAAATTCCGGTTGTAAAGTACGGATGTAAAGACGGGGAATTTTATGTATGGTCTGATCCAATAATTGAACAATAAAGAACCTTTAAAATTACTATTCCTGAGCCAGAATTAATTGCGCAATCTTGAAATGAAGTTACGTCAACAAGTATTGCCAACTGCAGGCCTGATAATATCGACCAATGAGCTTGATTCACTCGATAATTTTCTTCTGATCCATAAAAAAAATTGCGATTGTGACTTCGATCTTCTTAGTTATTGGTTGCACAATCATGCCCGAAATCTAACCAATGCCCAAATGTATCATCCTGAGCTAGAGAACTTTCCGACAATCGATGATAATTTAGTAATAATAGAGTCCCTAACGGATAATGATAATATTACTAGAGTTTTACAACATAATAAGATTTGATTTGATCCCCAAAGTTCTGACAGGGCAAGCGACGATGATCTTCAGCAGGATGGAGAAACAATACGAAGTTGTACTGAGGCACAGTGTGCTATTAAAACTGTTTTAAATATTTTACAATCTACCTGAATATATTCTGCCTGTAAGCCTATGTAAAGGTTGAGAAATATATAAAGAATATGGAATAATTCAAAAAAAGTCAACAAATAAAAGTTGCAAGAAGCCAGTTTTTTACTGAAAAAGAAACAAAAATTGTTCATTTAGGGCTTATATATTTTAATCTATGCTCCCATAAGAAAAAGTTCAAACTATTTATTTGGGTACCCGGGTGGTCATGGCTGGGGTCCACCACGACCAATTTATCGGTTATGAAAAGTACAATTTAAATAAATTTTCTTGATTCTAGACTGAAGTAAGCTGGTGTGCCATCATACGTGATCACATTCTATTTATAATAAAAATTTGCACTTCTTCAAGCAATATGGGTAAATCCTTCTCTAGAAACTGGCGATACTTATTGCCATTTAGCCTTTCTGGCAGAAACAATGTCCAGTTAAGTGATTTTCAAAAACTCCAGCACAGACATTTAGATTCCAGAATTGCATGCGTGTTTTTTTCGGCCCAAACATAATTTATGTATAACTTCTGATTGCGTTTCTTGAGAAATTTGCATCGTCCGTGAACGTTATTTCATAGGCAAATAAGGAATTAGGCAATATTCTCCAAAAATCATTGACAAAAGTTCATTCGCAAAGGAAGATCTCTCGGAAGTAAAGTTTGGCTCGGTCTAATATGATACGAATATAACAGAAAATCGTCAAGAATTCTCCAAACTAAAATGTGTAAGATTTTCAAGTTATTTCCAATTTTCCTAGTGCTAAGTTCAGGATTTTCATCAATTGAATTTAAAATTGCTTCTTTAACTTCTGACGTTCTCTTACTAAAATGGGCACCTTTAATTGTTGTTTGCATATTTTACACTACTTTCTATATACATTTGAAAATGTTTCTCTTTCTGATGTGACTTTATCCAGAAAGTACTGTAGATACAATCGTCTAGCCTCTGGTGCAATGCCATCAGCCAAGCCAAACTTGTATAAGGAACACGGAAGACTTAGAGACGGTTGTGGAGCAATTCAATGACGCATTCATCACTGCCTTCCAATACAACTGCCCTCTTACAACAAGGAAATCCACCAGGAATGTGCCCTGGTGGAGTGAGGAACTTGCGAACTTAAGAAGGCAGGTTAGAAAAGACTTTAACAAAGCAAAAAAGAAATGATCAGTGGGAGGTATATAGAACTACACTGACCAGGTTCAACAAAGAGCTGAGGGGAGCCAAGAGAAGGTCGTGGAGGAAGTACTGTGAGGAGATAGAGAGCACTGAAGAATGTGCTAGACTTCAAAGAGTTCTCTCAAGAGGCCCCCAAACCCCAATAAATTCGCTAAAGAATGATCTTGGCGAATATACCAGTACGGGAGAGGAAACGGCTAGGGAACTCCTAAGGGTTCACTTTCCCGGCTCACAGATAGTAGATCATGCTCAAGGGGGGTGGACTGAGCCAGAACCTCGGAGGGCGTCCAGGGAAAACTGGCAGACTTCGAAGGAAGTGATTAACTATCAGAAAATCGAATGGGCAATAAACACATTCGAACCATACAAATCCCCGGGAATGGACGGAATTTACCCTATAATGTTACAGAAAGGAACTGAACTAATGTACAGGATACTCTGCAGCATTTTAAGAAGCAGCCTAGCTTTTGGATATATACCAAAAACCTGGAGACACATTAGGGTAACGTTTATACCGAAACTTGGGAAAATAGGACAGGATACGGCAAAGTCCCTAAGACCCATAAGTCTTATGTCCTTTGAACTTCAGACACTTGAAAAACTTGTGGACAGGCATATTAGGGACGGTGTATTGGTAAACAGCCCACTGCACCGCGACCAGTATGCCTACCAGACAGGTAAGTAAACAGAAACAGCACTCCACCAGCTGATCAAGAGGGTGGAGGATACACTGGAAAACAGGGAGGTGATGCTGGCCGCCTTCCTGGATGTGGAGGGGGCGTTTGACAACACCTCCTTCGACTCAATAACCAGATCCCTCGGGCAAAGAGGAGTTGAGGGCACTTGTTGTCGGTGGATCAACTCCATGCTGAGGGGAAGGTTGGTAGAAGCAGCCGTCGCTGAGAGCGCGCTGGCGGCTCGGGTGCATCGAGGGTGTCCGCAGGGCGGGGTGTTATCTCCGCTCCTGTGGAGCCTGGTGGTGGACGGCCTACTCAGGGCGCTCACGGATGGGGGACGCTGTGCACTCGGATATTCTGATGACATAGTCATCATCACCCGAGGCAAATTTAACTCAACGGTTAGAGAGCAGATGCAAAATGCTCTGAACCGGACTAAAAGATGGGTAGATCAGAAGGGTTTAAATATTAGTCCCAACAAATCTAACATCGTAGCTTTCACTCGAAGGCACAAGATAGGGGATCTAGAACCACTCAGCCTGAGAGGACAAAACATACTGATCTCGAACGAGGTTAAGTATCTAGGGGTAACATTGGACTCGAGACTTACCTGGAACCGACATCTGGAAAATATCACCAAAAAAGCGGTGGCATCACTCATGATTACCAGACGCTTACAGGGGAAACAATGGGGATTAAGACCAGACATGATGTATTGGACATTCAAAATGGTGGTAAAACCTATCCTAACATACGCCTCTCTGGTGTGGTGGCCCAAGACACAACAGATAAGCGCGATTTCACAACTTGGCAAGGTACAAAGACTTGCCTGTCTAGGAATGATGGGGGCAAAGCGAACCACTCCAACTGCGGCCATGGAGACCCTCCTGGACCTCCCGCCTCTACACTTTGTGATAAGGGGGGAGGCCAGACTGGGAGTACATAGACTGCAGCAGCAATCACCGTCACTAGAAGGACGGGACACATGGCAATCGCAGATCTTGTGGGGGGAGATGTTTTAAATATAAAAACGGCCCATATGCAAAAGCGATACTGTTTTAATATATCATTCGAGGTGAACTTTCCAAGTAGAACCGAATGGGAAAATGGACCAACAGCTATCAGAAGGCAGGAACAAACCTAGTTTACAGACGGGTCAAAGCTGCAGCTGGTACTGGATCAGGAGTCTATTCTGCTAGTCAAAGTCAGAGCAAATACTATGCACTGGGTATGTATGCTTCTATTTTCCAAGCAGAGGTATACGCCATAGTTCAGTGCGCCAGAGAGAATAATAGGAAGGCCACAAACAATCGGCGGATCCTAATATTGTCGGACAGTCAAGCGGCACTAAGAGCACTACTGAGCCAAGAAGTGTCATCAAAACTGGTGTGGGAATGTCTTGAAGAACTACAAACCCTGGCAGACCGGAATACGGGAAGACTAATCTGGGTGCCAGGACACAGAGGGATCGAAGACAATAAAAAAGCTGATGAACTCGCCAGGAGAGGATCAGAAACAAAACTAATCGGCCCAGAACCGGCTCTGGGAATACCAAAAAGTATGACCCCGAGCCACATCAAAGACTGGGTTCGAAAAGAACATCGACGTTACTGGACAGAAATCCCCAGGCAAAACCATGGAAAGGAATTTATTGGCCTACCATGTAAAAAAAAGGACCGAAAAACTGCTATTCATGAGCAGAGATCGGTTGCGAATCATAACCGGTCTTTTGACCGGCCATGCACCCCTAAAGGTATACCTGAATAGGATGGGTCTGTATAACGGAGACCTTAACTGCAGACTATGCAACAAGGAACCGGAAACAGCCAGACACATCCTGATCAACTGCGAGGCACTGGACCGCAGGAGACTTAGCATCTTTGGGCAACCAAATATAGACCCAGAGATACTAACACTCAGTAAAAGACCTGTACGGCCTCGTACAGGACACAAAAATACTGGAGTGGCTATCATAAAACCACACAGGCTCAGCACAATAAGCCTATACAGGCTGCAGTGCTATATGGGGACGTATGTCGGACAGGCCTAGGAAAAAAAAGCCAAACATGTAATGATTATCTGCCAACATCTTAATTAGTAAACCACTTTTTTAATAACACTGATCAGATATTTAAAATATCAAATTAAGAAGATCCCAATTGAGTTTTGAACAGAGCTGTCAAAATTAATAGAACAAAAGCGTACTATATAGATAATTTTAATATCCTGCTTTTAATTTAGGCATATACAGATAATTGTTGTTCTTTATTTGATTACAATAAACCGTTTCATTATACAAAAAAACAATCAAGATATTTTATTATTACCAAATAAAGCAATATTAATAAAATGTTTTTGTTCTTTTTTTTGAAAAAGTACTGGCATATCATTTTTTTCATTCAAAATAGTCAAGATTATTAGGATGCAACTGGTTAAAAATAAAAATTGATTTTTTTCACGAAAGATGTGCCTATGTCCAGTTTACATACACAAAGCTTAATAAAAATATCTAATGCACTTTTGGAGTTATTAACAATAAATTTTTCAAACAAATCTTTATCACCCTGTATATCAAAAATAGAGTGAAAACGCATTTATGTTTATATGAACCTTTTGTCTGATTAACTCCTTTAAATATCGGTATTCAATTATGAAACACTCTGTATTGGGTAGTTTTTAGGATATTCTTTTTTATCCCAGTCATCATTTGTGCAAATATTAGTCCATTTTATATACCTACTCGTCAGATAACGCAGAAAAATGAGTTCATAAAACCTTATAGGTGATGTCGAATTTAGATTAATTTTGAAGAATATTGTAGACAAATTAATGGAGAATCGTTCACATGTTAAAAAAATTACTAAGAAATAGACGTACGTTTATAATATATAGATTTAAACAAAATGATGTTTTTACCATAAGTTTAAGACACTCTGTGGAGTGGCGAAATGGTAAATTGTTCTGAATTAAGTTTCAATTATCAAGTCAATGGGTGTTACTTCTTACTTTTTAAAATGGGTATGTCTCCGACTTATGTTACCAGAGCCATTGCTTTAATCCAGGATGGACGGTCACAGTATTACCTGGCAAGAGTTTTAAACGTCACAAGAAGTAAAGTTCAAAAGGCTGTAAATCGGTTTAATCAGCATGGCGAGTACAGTAGAAGGAGTGAATGTGATAGGAAGGGATGTACGAATGAACGAGATGATTGCTTTATTTCACTAAATGTTTTAAGCAACAGAAGAGTAACTTCTGTTGAGGTAAAACACAGATTGCAGGACGTACAGCAGGTCCAAGTAAGCGAGAGAACGTTAAGAAGGAGGTTATCTGATATTGGATTATACGCAAGAAGAGCTGCAACCGTTCCCGAGTTGCTAAGAAATCATAGGATTGATCCTACTTACCGACGAATCTAGGTTTTGTTTAAAATCACAGGACGGTGGTGAAAGAATCTGTAGGAGAACAGGACAACGTCTTGTGCAAAACCATTTTTCGAGTAGGGTTAGCTATGGCGGAGGCTCCGTTATGGTGTGGGGTGGCGTACAGCTCGATGGAAGAACGGACTTGGTAATAGTTGACGGGGGGCAATAAAAGTATTCATAATGTTTTAGAACCCCATGGTTCCCTCTGCTGCATTCGTGGGAGACGATTTCATGCTAATGCATAATAACGCTCGACTGCGTGTTGCGGGAGTTGTTAATGAATATTTCGATGGAGGTGGAAATGCCAAAAATTAATTGGCCCTCCCGCAGTCCCGATCGAACATGTCTGGAACTCATTGGGCATGAAAGTACGGCTTTGGACACCTGCTCCAGCCAATTTACAGGAGCTTAGTGAAGTACTCATTGAAGAATGGCACCAAATTGATCAAGATCATTGTATACGGAACCTTATTGATGGGATGCCAAGGCGTAGGAAGGCTGTCATTCGAACACGTGGAGAGAACACTTGTTACTGAGTTATTTGTTACTGTTACTGTTATTGTTTATTGTTATTTTTATCTTTTAAGTGTGTTTTTATTTAATGCCATTTTTGTGCTTTGTGTTTAAAGTTTTATACTGTTTTTGTAGGGAATTACTTAAATTTTGTTAAAAAAGTTTGTAATGTTTCTTAAAAAAAAAGAAGTATGGGATGATTGAACAAAACTGTCACTGTTATCCTTCACATTTTCCACAAAAATAAAGATATCGAGGTGAACCAAAAACAAAAAGGTTAAGAATAGATGTGACTTGATAACTAAAACTTAATTTAGAATAATTTACTCTTTCGCTACTCCACAGAGTGTCTTAAACTTATGGTAAAAAACATACTTTTGTTTAAAACTGTATATTGTAAACGTACGTCTATTTTTAGTAAATTTTTAACATGTGAGCGATTCTGCATTAATTTATCGACAATATTCTTCAGAATTCATCTACAGCAGACTAACCCAAACTAAAAAAGTTATTTGCGATTGAAATTCATCGAAAATGTGTGTAGATCGATTATTTTGCCTGTGAGTGTATTAAACACAAAAAAGTATATATTTGTACTCTGACTTAACTATAAGTTCCCAATAATTTACCG